>JAOEHY010036298.1:0-25059 GCA_025447955.1 Psilopsiagon aurifrons
CACAGGGTGCCCAGAGAAGCTGTGGCTGCCCCATCCCTGCAGTGTTCAAGGCCAGGTTGGACACAGGGCTTGGAGCATCCTGCTCCAGTGGAAGGTGTCCCTGCCCGTGACAGGGGCTGGAACTGGATGAGCTTTAAGGTCCCTTCCAACCCAAACCAGGCTGGGATTCTATGATTCTATGCTGGTCCAAACCTCTGGGGCCAGCAGTTGTTTTTACTCCCTACACACTCAGCACTCTAAGACAGAAAAATTCATTATCATTAAATTCTCTGAAGTCCCAGACCAGTGCTACCCAAAGCAGCAGCTAAAGAACGTCTCAGATTTATGTAACATAGCAATTGCCACTTAACTAAACTGAATTAAAACCATTTCATTTTTCTTAGCAAGTCATGCATCCGGTGCAGAGTAATTGATGGGAGTATTTCGGATTGCCCGTTTCTCAGAGACCTAGAAAAGGAATCAGAATGAGGGACAAGATTTAATATAGCGATTTAAGAAGAGTTCAACCTAGAAACCTCTGGCTCAGGATTATAATTAGCTGCTCCCTCACTCTGGCAGTGCTTAAACTCTGTAGGTGTCTCATTTTTAATATATATACACACATAGATTTTACTTTAAGATTCCTTTTGAGCAGCACAGCTGATGTGCTGCAAGCTGACCTCAGCTTGATGGAGTTGAGCAACTTGTTTCCTCCTCACCTCATCTGAGTTGCATTCCAAATCAGGGGCTCTTCTGCTCAGGCCTCAGCAGATGCCAATCCACAGCCATTCTCGTTCTGATCTCAACCTGGCCTTGCTGTGTGGCTCCTAAAGAGCTCACCCTTGTATTTCATATGCAAGAGCTGCTCTGTTCTGGGATGCAGTGAGTTTGGGCGTTTTTCCTTCATAGGGGATTGGTGCTGCAGAAGAAAGGGAAGGTAAGTCCTTCTGGAGTTCAGCATTTGTCCTACTCTCTCTGTAGGCTATTCCCAGTGGGTGAACACTGGGGATTCCTTTCCCAGTTTTGTCTAAGCCCCTTTCTGAGGTGCTGTCTTAGCAAGGGTGCTGGAAGATAAGAACAAGGGTGCCTATGCGGTTTATGGCTCATGTCCTGAATGTAGAGAAGTGTTTGCTCTGAAGAAGATGGCCTGAAGCGTCTTCTATTGGATCTGGGACCCTACCTGAAGGAGGAAGAATCTGACAAAGGAGAATGGGTTGATAAAGTAGGTGAGGCTGAGGCAGTTGTTGAAAGGTTGCTGCTAACGATGGTGATAACTAAGGTGGATCTACTCTTTCTCTAGGTTGGAAGAAGAAAGGTGTTGAGCTATTGCTTTAATCTAAGAGTCAACCAGGTCTCCAGGTTGCACAAATGAACGTGGCATCTCTAGCAAAGGTCCTTGGGGTTCAGTGCTGGGGTAACATCCCAGGAGGGAATCACTTTGTAAAGATGCAGATGGCAGTGAAGGGAAAACATAAAGCAGGGAGGAATTCACCTGATGCGGAAAGGGCTGTGAGCTCCATGTGGTGCGTGGAGACCAAGTAGGGGAGGGTGGTGGAAGGTTAAAATGAGTGAGGACGGAGCTGGGGCAGCCTGTAAACACAGGGTAAATTGCTGGGCAGGATGTGGAGGCAGAAAAGTGCTGGTAAAGCTTGGAGTTGAGTCCATGCTATTGATAATGTTGGTAGATTGTGTAAGTCTGTGTTTACTGGGCTTTGGAATGGAGCGATGCATTGAAATGACCCTGAAGGCTGAGAAGGGTTTTACTGGGGCCTGATTTGAGGGAGAAACCATTATTACACGAATGCTTTTTTCCTTGGGACTGCTGTACAGATGGCTAGGACTCTGAGCTGCTGGCAGCCCCAGCTCCCTAACCACTGGGATGCTGCAATAGGAGTTGCTTTGCTTCTCTTTCTGAGTTGCTGCTATTTTTTTCCCTCCCCTTCAAAAGCCCTACTTAGCCACTAGATCTGTTTGTTAACAGCTTTATTTAAAGCCAAACTTTATTATCCTCCAATTTCTGTGGTTAAGAGCCGTGGTGTTAACTCTTTGCCTAATGCATATACTTCAAGATAATAATACTGACTAATTAGTTATAAATCATTCAAACATTTCTATGCAAGGTGAAGTGTTCAGCACCTTGTTTAATGGCTGCTTTATTAGAGACAGGAATCCCTGTGTCGAATGTTAGTGTTGGTACCTTCAGGTGGGATAAAACCTTGTGGTCAATGGGACTCTTCACATCATCCTGTCAATGTGGATTTTCCCCATTTGCAGATTATTATTAATTCCATTAAAATACCTATTCCAGATCATTGCAGGGTCCTATGCACTGATTCACTGGGAGGCAGCAACTGGTACCCAAGCTACAGGAGACTGGTTGATTTTGCTGTTACTAAGCCCTTTAAGTTGTTTGCTCTCTTTATGGCTGCTTTCCCTTATCTTCCAGCAGACCAGGTTGAGTTCTGCAGGACTTCTGCATCTTAACTTCTGCCTCCACAGTTTCCTCCTCCCTCGAGAAGGGGCTTACAAATAGGATTGCAAGGATCAGCCATTATCGCTGCAGCAAGTCGGTTAAAAACTAAAGAGCATCCTCCAGGAGTATTATTTGCAACTATTTATACATTCATCAGTAATTGTGAGCCTTAATTCATGCTCATTAAGTCCTCTGAGATGCTTGAGGAGAAGCACTGCAGCAGTACTAAGTGTTACTGCTTATTCAAGCTGCTCACGGCAGTGAAGGCATCACTGCTTGTGTTGGTTTTCCTATTGCGCCAGGAGCTGGTAGGGAGGATGTGGGTACCCACTGTCCCAAAGTCTCATGTGGATACTGGGCTCTTGCTGGAAATTACATGCCATGCCCTGGTAGCAACTGAAATCCTGAACAAAGGAAGGAAGCTTTAAAATCATATGCTTGAAAAATGGCTTGGCAGAGAAGATGCAACTGGCTGCTTTGACATCTAGGTTATTTAGCTGGGAATTTATGTGTCAAAAGCTTAAAAGCTTCACCAAAGAAAATTTAAGAAAGCACCATGTTTCCAACTAATTAAGTAATGTCAGCCATATATAATTTATTTCTCGCCATCACTCATGTCTACAGCAGAATTATCTCATTTTTGATTTCTAATGACTTTCTCTCTCTCATTAATCTGGCCATGAATTATCTTTATATAACTTTTTGGCATCGAAGCAAAGAAAGTGTTTTTCTTGTTAATAAGAACCAGCATCCCTCTATAATTCTGCATCACCCTTGAAAGGGGGCAGGGAATCAAGTGTGGGTTTCATGGCATGACTGCAGCCTCCCTCCCCAGGAGCCCTGGTAGACTCTACCGCAGGTCTTCTTTTGCTCCTCCAACTTCTCCTTGCTCCCTGAGGCCTCTCTTCTCCTTTCTTCTAGTACCAGGCTGTGTATGAAGGTTTTTTGGTCTTTCATTCTAACAAGAAGAGGCTTTTTCCTGCAGTTTTGGGGGAATTCTGTCAAGTGCTTCCCACAGAACATCACTGGCTTTTCTGTCTGTCACAGCATCCCTGGCTATTCTCATGGATACAGCCTATTGCAGAGGTTCCAAACGTGGTTCTTCTACCTATCATCTAAAACTCTACACCAGGCATACGTGTCCTGGTTATTGGAAGTCTCAGCCTTCTCACTTTACTGCTTTGGTTCATGTCTTCGTTTTCACTAATGGCTTTTATCTGAAGTCCAGCTTGTTTCCAAGTCCCTGGAGCAAGCTCTGAGGATGCTCCCATACAGGATTGGCTCAGACATGTAGTTTGCATCCAGTATCCCATCCCTGAATCAGGTAGCTCCAAGAGTAAGGAACTGGAGATGAACCTTTCTTTTCTGCTGCTCTTAGGTGAATCTGCATTTTAGAGGCCCATGCTGTGCTTGGGTTTTGTCAGGCAGTGCATCAGAATTCCTTTTGTGGTCAAGGCAGACCTTGAGCAATATCTAAAGAGATTAGCAAATACCCCTTCTTACAAAACCTCCAGTCCCAGCTGCAGATCAAAGTCACTCAGGTAATATAGAAAGGCATCCAAGTTTTGGGTGGTTTATATAAACTGCCCAGAACCTCCCAGACATTCCTTTGTTTCCAGCCTCTGCAGAAGCAGAGCTGCTGCCCACAGTCACCAAGAGCAATCTTGGTGCATCTCCCGTGGGAGGAACTGCTGTTTGCAGCCAGCCTGGGTTGCTGCAAGGTAACCTGGTTGGCAGATGACCCGGGCAGACAGCGAGAGCTGCTCCAACCCTTCCTTGGGGAAAGGAGGGAGCAAACAGCCAGGAATGCCAGGCAGGCAGAGCCTCTGCTGGCAGAGCTGCACTGCCTTCAAAGGATGAGCCTGGGAGGAAGCTGCAGGCACCAAACACATCACTGAAAGGTGGTGTAGAAAGTGGGTCAGGAAGACCTCAAATACTGCCTTTCTGTGTCCTTTGCATAGAGGTACTTTACATGGAAGAGTGTTTCTGAAACCCAGTGGTCATGCCTGTTAGGATAATAAATGCATCATTTCAACTGGGTATAGCTGGCTGGCTGCAGCTCTTGAAGCACCCATAGGGCTGGAACTGCCCTGCTGGTTAGGCTGGGGTAAGAGAAGTGAGCTACAGCTCAGTGTTCCTAGAGTGCTTCACCAGCAGCTTTCAAGGGTTATATGGTTACAGATGGCTTGGATTTACCATAGCCTTCCTCTCTATCATGACTTAACTGGCAACTGAACCTCACACAGCTGCTTGCTCATTCCCCTGCAATGGGATGGGGAAGAGAATGGGAGGAGTGAAAATGAGAAAGCTCTTGGGTTGAGATAAAGACAGTTTAATAGGTAAAGTAAAGCAAGGAATTCATTCACCCCTTCTTCTGGGGTGCAGTGTTGAATTCAGCAGATACCCGCATCTGGGGCCTCGGACAAGTGCAGTTGTAGGTGTGTTGTGTCTCCATTTGCAAGATTGGTTGTGGGCTGCTCAGGTCAGCTGAGACATGGACAACTCAGGACCATCATAGAATAATACTGTATTAGTTTTTTCAGATCTACACATCAAATGCCAGTGTGGAGAGCAGGATCCTCAATTTAGTGAAGATCAGCCTCATTTTGCACATTGTGGTTGAGGTTGTTCAAGGGACTTCAGTGGATCCACAAGGTTCACAGCATCCGGTGGGATCTGCCTCCACAGAGCTTCCAGGCTAAGTACAAGCCTTCAAAAGACAGTAGCAAATGCCTGAGCCTCCTGTTCCATCCTGTCCTAGCGCTGTGGTACTCGAGGAAACTGACTTATTCCATTTACCTTGACATAGCCACAGGTGAATGAAGTGATGTAGGAAGAAACCCAGTTGGCTGCCAGTCCCGGGGAAATCCATGTGCCCTGTGTAGAGCTGGCATTCTTCATCCCTGGAGGGGTAACAGTACAGGGATCTTGTTACACTTCCTCTGTGTGCATTTGCTTTATACTGCTTTGTTTGAGAGCATGCTTGGCAACTCAGTTGTTTGAGTATCGTCCTGGAGAATAGACAATATTTATGCATCAACAGTGAATAACAGACAATTGGAGGGATGTGATTCAAATGGTACAGTTGTATGGGGGATGCAGGGAGACGGGTCTTGCACTTCTTGGAGTAAGGATGTCAACGTTGCTGTGAAAGTTGAGTATATGAAGCATTTGTTGAGTGTCTGTGTTGCCATCTGTGATAAAGCCCACCAACTAAAGGCATTAACCCTTGTGGTCAGGTGCAGCTCCTTAAAGATGAGGCCAGCATTCCCTGTTTGGATCTGCATCAATGGCCAAACCAAGAGGTCACTGCATAAGGTCCCATTCAGAAGTTCTATTTCAGGGACTCAACTTCACATTCTGCCCTTCTCAAGGAAGGATAATAGACGGGTACTTTGTTCTTCTGGGTGTTCCTTGCAGGCACTCTAAAAGATTTATGAGGTACTTTTCCAACTCTGTACAATCCCATCTTCAAAAGCAACTTGGGCTCTTGTCACTCATTTTCCTATGGAAAGCTGATGAGAACTAGGTTCCTATGACCTCTAGCTTCAACATATAAAGCAATTTGCTCAAACTGGCACTGCTGGCAGGGAGATGTCTAATTGGGATGTGGCCTTCAGGACCAATCACCTCTGAATATGTTACTTCAAACACTGAATCCCTGGGTGCTTGGGCAGCTTCTCTGGTTCTTCACAGGTCCAGAACCCTGTTAGGAGCTCATTTAAAGAGCGGAAACCAAATCCTATGGTTTGGGATGCTTTGTTTGTGTTCCTGGATGGTTTGGATGGGGTGTTTTTGGAAAGCAGCTTACCCTGCCTGCATGCCTCTGTTCTCTCTCTGTCCCGGTTCTGCCTTTGCCTACCCTGATGGTGGCACTAATGCTGGTGCAGCGCTTGGATGATGCAGCTGGATGCATGTGTGTATCTTGCTGTTCACTACCTGTCTGTATTCATTGTGTAGATAATGATGTGAATAAACGGCAAGGTCAGGAAGAGACTATAGGTTAGAGAAGATTGACTAATTCTTGGCAAAGGCAAGTTGGCATAGCCATGTTGACTTCAAGGGAGCTGAATTGATTAATATCAGCAGTGTGGCTGGCCCTGTTTCTCCAGATGTTCTGGTGAATGCTGCAGATAACGAATCCTGTCCGGAAATCTGCAGGAAACTATGAATATGTGTGGGATGAAGATGGTGTTACATGGGTTGCTATGACCAGCTCCAGGCATGGCTCAATGCAGGGCAATAAGCAGCTTCATTCTGCTTGCTAAAGCATCCAGCACTACCAGAGAGACCTTAACTCAGCTTTGCTATTGCTGAAGGTGGTTTTATCAAGTGGGTGGTTGTAGCTTGTTACTTCTCGTTGTGTGTGTGTGTGACATAAACATCTATTATCTTCATTTGTGAAACTTCTCTGCAGCTCACCTCAGGGCAGGTACTTCTGAGAGCTCAATTACAGGCAGTTAGTTGCTTGACAACCCTCCTGGCAGATGCCAGCAAAGCACAGGCCCTGCATCCCCATCAGACAGCCCATCTCTCTGTTTATTGATGTACTGTCTCCAGCCTGAAGTCGCCTGGGAAGATGTTGCATTTCTCAAGGGTATGGAAAGAGAGAGAGCTTGGAGCATGAGGTCCTTGTGAAGGTCCCAAGAGGTCTTCAGCCACAATGAGCCCCATTGGGAGGGAAGGGCAGCATCCCTGAAGACACAAGGAATTTCGTCCCTGCAATAAAAGTAACGTGATTTTGCCAAGGGCATGAAGGAAACCTGTGGCAGAGCTTGCAATCAAGGGTGAGTTCCTGGCCTTCAGGCCACAGCTCTTGTTTACAGCATTGAAGCAGATACAAATCCCATTTAAGGACTAGACCTCTACTCTCCTGAGGGATCAGAGAGCATAAACCATCCCAGAACCACCAACTGAAACAGTCCCTGTGGTGCTTGAGGGGATGGTCCCTGCTGTCCTTTACCTCGTTGCCCCTACACATAATGATGACTATGGCAAGGAAGGATATTTGCATGCTCACAGCACTCAAATGATGCCTTCTGAAGCAGATCTCTGTCAGCCTCCTGCTCTGCTGGCTGACACAATGAGGGTAGGAAGGGGCTCAGAGCCTCCTGGTAGTCATCTGGGATCTTTAAAAGCTTTATTTATTTAAAGACATTCCCATTCCCCTTCTAAAAGGCAATGGAAAGGCTCTGCATGGCCGAACGGCAGCTCCAGTGATCAATCAGTTCTTCCTAACCACCAACATCCTGCAGCGGTGAAGGGTCACAATCAATCACTACCTATTATTATTACATGATGAAATTGTAATTAGGGGAGGGAAACACTGCATTACACCTCCATATCCATCATCCCAGAGCTGCATGCTCAGGTGGCACCTTCCAGTCAGGTTCAGCAAAGTGCTTCATGAAGGTCCATTAGTCCTCTCTTTTCCCCCCTACCTGCCTCCTGGTTCAACACAGGCAGAAACAAGGGGAGGGGAAAGTGTGCTAAAGGGAGTTTATTGCACCAAAACCCTTTGGAGCAATCCCTTAAGTGTCCTTACCGCTTCTCTGATGCCACGATACATCACTTAACCAACTCATGTCACTGGTCCTAGATGGAGATGGTTGGTCCTCACCAATAGGAAATAATTTCTTATTTCCTATAGGAAATAGGAATAATTTCTTTTTGCTGTCAATTCTAAACAATTCTTTAAATCAAAGCAACTTGAATTTTTGGTAGATCATGAAGCTTAAAAGCAAGAAAAGAATAACCCCTGGAGTTCTTCTTGCCCCGAGATGAATTATTTTGCTAGAAACAATTTAGAAGTCAAAGCGCCTCTCTTGATTGGCACATTAAAAAGAGTTTGGTTGTGTTTTGAAAACACCTGGAAGAAGTGCCTTGAGAGGCTTTTTCTGTATGAGAGATATGAATGAAGTGTTTTGCAGTCAAAGGCAATTCGTGTTTAAAATATTGGTTAGAAGACCCCGTCTTATTTCGAAGGGGTCAATTATCTGTCAGAAATGAGGCTTTTTCTGGGAGATTGGATGGATTTTGATGACCTTAAGGTCCCTTCTAGACTATCTTCTGTGACCCTGTGACATTAATCTCTGTTCTAATGGCCTGCTCATCAGTTATCACTGAATAAAGGAAAATGTCATTAGAGTATACCTCCCTGCCTGTGTTTGCACAGGCTGCTCCCTAGTCCTCACCCCTGAAATACAGATCAGGAAAGCGATCTGGAGCTCACCTGTATTGATTACTGGGTTCCACTGAGGATTGTTGAGAAGCTGAGACAAGCTATATTGGGGTTATGTATGCTCCTGTACTTTGCTGGAGCATGGGTGGAATAAAATGTCCATCGTATCCAGCAGCCTAGACTTCACCAACAAAGCCAGTTGACATATATCAGTTCAGGTGCCTTGCTCTGGCTAGTGAGGGTAGAGGGATTCCAGGCCAGTTATATCCCTGAATTGGACATCCCATGGGGTTGAGGTGAATCTGGACTAAAATAAGTATATGGGTGATCTCTAGTCCCAGGGTGGATCTGATGAAGTGGGCAAGGGGTTTTTTTCTGCAGCAAGACAGTGTCGGCTTGGGAGCTGATCTGGTCACACATACATGAGTAATCTTTTCTCCCTCTGAGAAATCACCGCAGCTGATGTAGCATCTCTTTGCTTTTTTTAATCCCTTGGATAATTTAGTATCCAGCCCTGTTTTTCGCCATGGAAGGAGCTCCCAACAATGGCAGAAGTCTTCCATGTCCCTACAGGTTGACTTCCCTCATTTTCCTTTTCTTCCCTCAATTGCTTTCATATTCACGTGATCGATCTTTGCACTGTTCTGTTAGGTGCTTTTGTGACGTTAAGGATACAATCATCTCTTTATTTTCCTTTGATTGTTTCCTTCCATCTCCCTCAATTGTAATCAAAGAAAAATCATTTGTGCAATCTTCAGTGCAGAGGTGGTAAGGCTGGGTTACCAACAGTGCTTTTCTCCTACAAAGCATCCAGAATATGCCATAGCTGTTTCTGAACTAAGTGTGCTGTGCCAGGAAAGCTAGGACTTGGGCACTGCATCTAATTGTCATCTTCTTTTGATCCTGAAGGCTGGACTCTCACTCAACTCCTGGCAAGCTCTGCTTTGGGGAGGATGTCATTGGGCTGGAATTGCTGATCCAAAATGTTCTTGAAGTGTTTTTCTTCCCAGGAAGCTTTCTAAACAGAGCAAAACAGGAGCGGGGAAAAAAGCCCCAAAGCATCTCTGAGACAGTCTTCCTCTTGCAACAAACTGCTATAGCTATCTTGTTCCCTGGCAAGGGAGTCTCTCCAGTTATTCTTGGCCAGACCTTGTTTATAGGAGCATTAGTGCAGAGTTCACAAGAACAGAGCTCTGATCGACCTAGAGGGTGTATTAAATAAATAATAAATGGGAATAAAGTATCAATGAGTGGTGTCTATAGCAGACATCTGTTTCCTCACTGGCCTGCAGCCATCCCTCTCTGGGCTGTGATCTCCTCAGCCAAGTGAGGTCAGACGAGTTCAGCTCTTGGATGAATATCAGCATGTGGATGGCAGTGCTAATGGGAATTGTGTGCTGGTATGAGTGTGGGGGCTTGTTGTTTGCTGGTACCTGAAAGCAAGGGCCATGGCAGGCACGTCACCAGCCTCTCAATGTTCATCTTGCAATCCTAGACCCACTGGCAGAACTCAGTGGGTAGATACGTGCTGCATATGGATTAGCAACAGCTTCTGTCTAAAGATTGTTCCTGAAACTCCTGATATGCTCCAATGTTTTTATGGGGTGCTGAATGACAGAAAGGCACCAGAGTTGCTTTTTTGGCACGTGAACAGCATAAACACCCAAACAACTGTTGATCGGTCGCTGTTCCCAGGAGCGAGCTGAAGGTGTAGCAGATTTTGGAAGGGCTTTAATAAAAGGAAAGCAGAGGTCTGTTTTCACAATGGGAAAGCAGTTTAAGATGGTGCTGAGTGATGCTAGAGAGGCTTTGGCAGAGAGTGAGAGGAGAGCAGCCCCCAAGATGGCCAGATGTGGGATCTGAATCTGCCTGATCTACAGAAGGAGAGCTTTTGATTTGGAGAACTACCTTCTCCAACCTAGAGCACAGATATGAATAGACACAAAGGCCTTTTTTTGAAGTGAAGGAGCAGTTTATTCAGTTTTTGCCCCTTATTCCTGAAAGAAGACTTAGCTGTGCCCTCAGAGCCCTTGTGGAATTGCCCACTGAAGGATGCTCATGGCTATCAGTCCAATTTGTGAAGACATGAGGTTTCCTTGTCCAGCCAAGCTCAGCGTCTTGGGCTGCCCCAGCATAGAGCAGGATGTGAGGCATGTTACAAGGTCCCTCCATGCTTTTAGGTGTTTACTGTTGCTTTCAGGGGGTTAGCTGCAGCCATGTCCTTGTTCCTGGCTCATCACTTGAGCTGAGCAACATCATAAGTGATTCTGAATAGAGCTTTGCTGTTGGAAATGAGGGCATGATGAGGTGTGTTTTGGGGGTGTCTGTTTTGCTTTGAGTTAGCTTCTTCTGAGGCCTGAATTCTACTCCGGTCATGATTTCTAGAGTCCTTTTTCTTTTCCTTTCAAGCATGAATGTTAGAAATGGCATTTAAATTAGAGAGTTGAGAGTTGCATATAGAATAATGTGTGTCCTTGCACTAGGGACTTGAGAAATGCCAAGTATAATGGATTTCATGATAAAAACCTGCAAAAACAGTAGTTCTATGTGATGACAGCTCCTGGAGTGGAGCAGGAGTTGTGTTGATGTTATCATCTACTTAATTAGGCGTTTTGAGCCTGAAAGACTTCACTCTGGAGATGTCATTGGCTGCATGTAGTTTTAACCCAGGGTTCATAAGTAGCATTTCTCCTCTGAAAAAGGCCAATTAGTCTAAATGATGCTTTAGCCCAAAGGACAGAACATAAGTGATTGCCTGGGAGGCAGGTTGCTAATGGGTGGCTTTCAATTCCTGCCTGTCCACTTAAAAGCTGTCAGAAATCTTATGTCAAGACAAGCAGGTTCTTGTTTCCACCTCCTCAGAATATGTGCATTGTAGGGAAATGGCACCAAAAGGTGCAGTGCAGACACATACATGGCTCAAGCAGATGGAAATGGAGCTGTGTAAAGGCTCTTTGCCCACTGTCCATGAAGGTCAAGGAGATGAGCACAGAATTACCCAAAGCTCCCTCAAAGCCAGGGTCTACCCAGTATTAGCATGATGAAACCCATGGAGAACAGGAAGGATTTCCACTTTCACCCAGCTCCCTGCAGACCTTTGGTAGTCAGCACCAGGATTCCCTCCTTGCCAGGCATGGGGTCATCCTGCAGTGAAGTGGCAGGGCACACGATGCTAAGCATCAGATCCTTCCTCAGGTGTTTATCTCAGCAGTTTCTCACTGGAAGAGGTTAAAATGAGACCCCTTCATACATTGCAAGACTTGGGTTAGATGGAGCAAGTAAGTGGAGCAGGAGTGGGAGGATCTTGGGGGATTTGGTCTCTCCTGACTGCTGAGAAGGGCAGCTCTGAAGGTTGAGTTTTAGAGATGGATCTGGGAAAAGCAGATCTTTGATTTGCTAGACTGATGGGAAGAGAAGCAGGATGGCTCCAGATGCTTCATCTACACTGCACGTGGTGTAAGTCAGGCTCAGAGGTGTACCCATGCTAGATTGAATTCAAAGTAATGAACTATGGAGGCTCACCAGTCTGTAAGGAAGCATGAACAACATCTTTTGGGATGCTGAAGAGCACAGTGTGCTCACTGGTTTTGGAGGAAAGCTGTCACCTGCTGTCACTTTGATGGGAAACGGCAACTCAGTAGGACCCAGCACCAGAGGGTCTTCTGCAAGAGCCATGATTCAGCTCTGCACTGCAGAAGGAGAAGCGAGTAAGAATCTCAGGCTTGATCTCCCTCTGTTGAAGCTGATAACACTCCATAGCTCAAGCAGGTCCTTTACCTTCTTCTGCCACTGTGCTGATCTCCATATCCTCCCCCTTCTCCAGCAACTTGCTTTCAAGCCTAACCTTCCTTTAAATTTATCTTAATTATTAATCCAAAGCATCTGTTAGAGATCATATAAGCTTGAAGTAAGGGGAAGGATTAGGATAAGGTTTTGGATACATTTGAAGTGCCTGCTGTATTAAGTATTTCTAATACTGAAATGTTTAAATGAACCCAAAGGTTTTTCCAGGGCCCTGAGTCATCAGCTCATTACTGAATTTAAGCTGCAGGATGACTAATTAAGATTCAGGAGATTGCATTGCATATACAAGTGCCTTTCCTGTGCTTGCGTGTGGGAAGAGAGACAATGTCAAACAACCTTCATATGGGTCTCATGCGCTGTGGTTCCTGTAGAACCCTTTGGGCTGGGACCATATGCACCCTCCAAGGGGTCTATGTGTACATGTGCACTCTCCGAGGCAGGGCTGAGGGTATCAGAGTGTGTTTCAGCTCTGCCGATGGCTGTGGCAAATGGCTTTCCATTCCCAGCCCTGCGAATGGGAACCATTCTTTAGGCTGTCACAGAGCTTTTAAAGGCTCTTGCCTCCTACTAATGAAAAAGAGCTGGAGTGTAAGAGTGGACAGCACAAGCAAAAAGGAATTATACCCCCAGAATATCAAGGGCTGAGCTAAAAGTGATTTTTAGGTATCTGTGGAGCCCTAAATCCATCTTTAGGCTCCCTCAGAAGTCAGCGGAGAACTGGGGATGCTTCTGAAATGTGGCTGAGGTTAGCTGTCTGTGGCAGCCCAGCCCAAATGGTAGCTATGATACTTGTAGGCCAAAGCTAATTACCTCCAAAAGAGTAATTCTGTTGGGTGCGAGCGAAATACTGTTTGGCTTGCATTTACATGTTGTCTGAAATCATTTGTCAACAATCTTCTGTAATTAGATCTTGATTTAGGCTAATCATTATATGCCTTGTTAACTCAAAGTGTGTATTTAAATCCCCATTGAATGTAATAGGACACAAGCACATGCTGAAGAAGTATGAAATATTTTTAGTGGCTTGACAAAAATGCTGAGCTGAAATAACTCAGCCTTTTTGCTGCTTCAACTGTTCTTTCCAGTGGCAAAATGAGGAATCCATTAATCAAATATCATGAGCTGTCTCCAATTACTTTGCCAAGCTGGGAAATCAGTGCAAATTCCACTCTGAATATGTGAAAGCAAAATGTGCCAGTACATTAAAATGTTCGAAAGCTACTGCTGAAGAAGTGGTGACACGGTGGCTCCGTTCCAACTTTCTATCTACGTGGTTGGGTTTAGTTTTTACCTTTTGTCCCCGTAGAAATCCCAGGACTGAGTCAATTTTGCAGAAGTCACTCAGATTCCACCAGGAGTGAACATGCAGCCTTTGCTAATGTAATTAATATCTATTAAGCTAGCGTGAGCCCTGAGCAGCTTAATAGGAAAACCTAATAACGTTTCCTATTGGAATGTTCCCTGTTAAGTTGTCCAAGTGCTTTAGTGGATGTTTTCTGTAGGCAGCATTGTTTAATGGAAATGTTACACAAATTAGTATTAGGCCCTTGGTGAAATGGGATCTTTTCTTTAATTTGATTTTACAGCCAGCATGCAGAATGATTGCTGCTTTGGCCTTGCCAGCATGCGGCCAGGCAGGATTAGGTTTTGTTAGGATCACCTTTGGAATGATTCCTCCACAGCTCTCGCCTACAGAGCGGCAGAGGTTGGGTTATTAGCTGAGCTGTAAATGGCATTAATAATGTCCTTGTGGAGCAATAGCATGGCAGGATGGTCTCCATAAAAATAGGAATCCTGTGGCTGACCAGTGTTTTGTTTTAGTTTTTGAGGTGGGTAATAAAAGAAGAAAATGGAAAGCTTGTGCCTTTGTTTTTGTTTGGCCTAAGGGGCGATGGGAGCTGAGGTGCAGATGTTTGCATAAAGCCCTGCTTGTTCTATGGGTGCTGCTGCCTGCCCTGCGTGCTGTTTGCTGAAGCCCCTGTTGGGCTTATTCTGGGTTTCAGCAGTGATGATGATGGAGCAGTGCCAGTGCTGGAGCTCCCCAGGGACCTTCATGCAGAGTTCCCTGGCTGACCTTGTCCCTGTCCTGAGGTTGGAGAGAAAACAGCTGGATACCCATGGAGAAGGGATGGAAGAATACAGCCTCCGTCTGCACTGCTTGTGTGGTTCCCATCGCCAGCCGTGAGTGCCCATACCTGGGTAATGTCTCTATCATCCCTGGTTTACACCTGGGGAAATTAAGCCAAAAGAGGGGCAATGCTCCCACCACCTTGAACCTGGGAAAGGGTAAAATCCCAAAGAAAAGGAGCTGCTTCTCTTTTGTGTAACTATACAGTCTCCTTGGTCAGAGCTGGTGTACAGGGAAGGATGCCAGAGCTATTAACTGCCCAAATTTAGCCTCTTCCCTGCAGAATTGGAGTAGCAAATGCTTGCGCTGCATGAGGGAGATGCTGGGATTGGCATTGCTTGGGCTGGTGCAGCTCTGAGAGTTCACTCTCAGCAAAACATTAACTAAATCAAGAAGATTTCTTCCTCTTTTAGCTGTTTCATTTCTGGAGGGAGGAAGGGATGAATATCCCCTTGGATTTGAGGACAGCAAGGAGGGCAATTTGTTCAGTAAACTCACTGAGATGGTGCAGTGTATGTGCAGTTCATATGTGAAGGGAAAGATCTGCCTCTCTCTTCAGGCTGCTGCTTTAACTCTCCCCAGGAGGAAACTCCCAGGCCAGGGCTTCTTAAATCTTTCATCAAGCTGTTTCCTTCCCTCGCAAGGAGAATTTCTTCTACAGAGCAGGCTGATTAATTCTACCCTATGCACCATCCTCTACATTGGGTCTCACAGCACAGTTCCTGCAGCCCCTTCTGTGGCATTGGGCGCTTCACAGACGTGTCTGAAGTCGAGGTCTCCTCCAGGAACAGCTCCTGGTGTACATTGACATTGTGCATCAGGAATAGCAAATTGCTGAACACTTTGAGCAGCCCTGCTCAGCTCTGCTTCCCTTAGAGCACCAATGTGCACAGCAGCAGCTAACCCTGGGCTGTCCCGCCAGTATCCAAGCCAGCCCTGAACTCGCTGTCTTTCAATAGCGTTTAAACAAAGCTAGATCTAAATTGATCACATTGGTATGTAAGGGCAGCAGAATAGGAAGATGGTAGAGAAGGGAAATTATTTGAGCAGCTCTCAATGGAAAATGCTTTTAAGAACAATAAACCTATTCTCCCTGCTTGTAAAACAATGGACTTTTAATCCTGGTATCCTCTGATTAAAAAGCCCCTAACCAATGGCTAAATCATTGGACCAAAATCCTTGAACAGGGAAAGCCATACTTTTTGTGTTGTTCCCATGCTAGGAGTGCCTTTACCCATATAATGTCTTTATAGTAGATTTCTGCTGTTGCAAAGGAAAAATATAGTTGTTGGTTGCTCATGCGGATGATTCTTGTAAAACCTGTGCTTGGTTTTGATGGTGAGGTTTTCATTGGTGTTTTTTTTTCCCCCCATGAATATTAAAACAGCTTTCAGAAGTTGGCTGAGTTCACTTCCACTTTAAATTAGGGAAACTGAGGCAAAAATGGCCTTGCCTAAGATCATAAAATGAATAAATGACAGAGTTTGGGGTAGAACCCAATGTTTCCCTGCTTCAAGCGCTAACATTGCTTGCCTGGAAGCGCAAGTCAGGACCGCTTCCCCTGCCTGTCAGCCAAGCTGTCTCCTAGCAGCAGGGCCATACACCCCACTCCGTATCGCTTAACTAACGATGTATATCTTTGCTGGAAGGTCTTGCGCATGGGCACATCTCCAGTGATGGTATCTGATAAAATCCTTCCATTTCCTTGATCTGGTAATAGATGTTAGCAGTTTAATGCCTGCATGGAGCATGTTTACATACTGTCAGCACAAACCATGTGGAAACGATAGATGGGATGTTGGATCCTTGGCAGGAACAGGGGCAAGAGAAGAAGTTGCCTTTCTCTTGAAGTATTAGGCCTTTATTTGCTACCTGCAAATACAGTCATGCTTTGACTTTCCTGGTCACAAAACCACTTGGTCAAAGAGCAGCATAGAGAGAGAGACCTTGTCTCATACATGTGGTGTTGCTGTCTTGTTTCCCCACCTGCATTATGCTTTTCTTGGTTGAATATTACCACTCAGCTGCATTTAAATCCATTTATGTCTTAAGGGACATAAAGGGATAAACCTTTTGTGAGTGCGGGGTGAGGCAGGGGTGGTGGGTCAGAGGACAGTGCTGTGGTAGTGTGGGCGCATGCTTGCTGGTGTTACCTGGGTGTACGTGTCCTGGCTACACAACCCCTGAAGGCACGAGGTGGCTACAGAAACAATCTCTGAGGGACCTCTGAGTCACTTCCATAAACATGATATAAGAAAGTTGCTGTTCAATGGGAAAATTAATGTCTGGGATGGTGAGAGACAATGCAGCAGCCACATCCCAGCCACAGCACACATGGTGGCTGTGGTTCAGGGTCTCCAAGGGGTTGTTATTAGTGTTTGTGCTTGTAGAGGTTGCAGCTGAACTTCCTGATCCAGGGTTTGGAAGCTACTGTGATTCAAACCTTCCTGTGATGTGGGGCAGTGAAACTAGAAGTAAAGGAGTGAGAAAGGAGGATGAAAGGTGGAAGAGACTACATGGAATATTCTGCTAGCTTTTATCTGTGGCAAACCCCTGGTCTCTGTGTGTGCTCTTTGATTCTGTCAGAGATGGTCTTGTCACAAAGACCTTTTTCTGCAGGGACAATATCTGGGTGGTGCTGATAGGAGTAGGAGTTTTGGACCTGTGATGGGCTTTCTGGTTTGAATCATACAAAGAACCACTCTGAATCCCTGCCCAAAACACAAATGAAGCCTGCAGCGTGTTAACAAGATGAGAGAGTCTGGCCAACTCATTTAATCTGTTTGAGGCCCCTCTTGGCTTCCAGGTGTTCTTCTCGGATCACAAGCCAAAACATCCTGGGAGAGGCTCTTGCTGTCGTATTTCCAGCCCATCTGATAAGGCTCGCGCCTCCGAGCCGGCATGCTGCTGCAGAATTCCTGCTCTGCCTTAGCCAGGGATGTCAGGTTGGGGCTTCAAGGCCAGATCCAGACTGCAAATGTAAGGAGAGAGGTTGTGTCCACATAATGCCTCACCAATGGGAATGCATTTGACCTCATATTCTTTGGGACAAGTGCTTTTCTTCCATTGATGGGCAACTAATTTTCTTCTCTGAGGTCATATTAAATCCTCACGGCATTTCTCATTTTAAAAGTAGAGGGTTGTGCAAGCAATTGGGCGACCCCATCTATGCATCAATGCTATGAGAGGTCCAAACTCACCTCTGTCTCTAGATAAGTCTATATGGCAGCCACATACCTTGCTGACGGAGCCATGCTAGGTCTGCTTTGGTATGCCCAGCCTTTCAGATGGACTTAATGAAGCAGGAAGAGCCCTGTCCTAGTGTGGAAAGTAGTCTGGGGTTGGTGATGGTCGTGCTTTATAGCTCAAAGCACTTCTGCTACAGTCACACATCTTACAGCAGAGCAAGAAGCACTGAACTTGAACTTCCCTTTCCTTCCTTGGCTCTCTGAGCTCTGACTTGCTTTGGGGAGAGCAGAGGACTTTGTGGTGAGGCACAGCAGCCCACGTTGGAAGGAGGAAGCCCCCTGAGCTGTGTTTAGCTTCCCCAGGAGCAATCTCCTCAAAGAGCCTGATGGGACGGTGAAGAGGGAGACTCATCCTTTATAATCTTTCTGAGCACTTAATAGGCATTGGAGTGCCCCAAACAAGGCTTAAAACTCAACACAAGGGTTGAGGGTCTTTGCCACAAAAGCCCGGCTTTTCTCCTCGTTACACTGAAGATGCTTCAGACTGACTTATCAGTGTGTTTCTAAATTATCTCTATATTTTCCCAACAACATTATAAGTACTTGCAATTATTTCCCCACATTCTAGTCACTTTTTTCCTCTAGACTTCAGAGGGACAAGAAAGGTACTTAACTTATGTTTTATTCATTGCAGTCACTATCTCTTGTTAATTTCCTTACATTATTTACAGAATTTTAAAGTATTTTGTGTGTCAGGCAGCATTCCAGGCCCTATAAAATGCTAATTTTCCAACTATATCAGAGGCAAACATCTTTCTCGGGTCTCTAGGTAGACAAAGGGTCATCCCCTTTCTTAATTCATCTTTCATGATTCTATATATACACACAATAAAGCCTGCTTGAATGGCAGATCTCAGGCAACCCACTTCTCCATGTGGTTAAACTTTATGAAGATCCATTGTGGTTGTGTTCCTGGTACAATAAATTTAATTTTTGATCTAGTGCCTTTAATTACTGAGGATGACTGAGCCTGGTTGAAGTACACGAATAACTACCTTGGATCCTTGCCCTAAGAAGGAATGAAACACAAGGTTCGGGAAGTTCAAGGAACTTTGTGAAAAGAAAGTGATTTCTATTTTCACAGTTGCTGCTTTGTACTTCCCTAATTCCAGTGAGAGAGGAAGTGGGGAAATCCCAAACCCCAGAAGGGTCTTAATAGTCTAAGGTTTAATCTCGTGCCTGTGAGCTCTTGGCAGAATGGTCCTGTCCCCAACCTTGGGATGTTTGGATCTTTTGAAGTGCTGGGACAGTTGTCACCATAAAATTGGGCAATACACGAAGATTTAGGGACTTTTTAAGATAGGATAAATCACCGTGACATGACTGAACCATGTATTTCCTGCTGTCCAGTTGTCTCACAAGGTTTAAGTCCAGTCAATAGGAAACACTTGACATTAGATTTCAGTGGCTTTTAGCCTGGCCAGATATATAAATTGTGACCACAGCACATCCTATGAGCCTCTTTTGTCTGTCAGCCACAATGGTTATTGCCACTGCTGTTTGTGCTTGTACCGGATGTTCCTCAGGTGCTCCGTGTCCTCTGGGCAGCTGAGATGACATGGGTGGTTCCACCTCTGCTCATTGCTCTGGAGTAGTCTTAGGTGAAGATGAAGTATTTTCATGGAAACACTGCATTCCTGCTGAGTATGGGAGCAAATAACCCTGGAGGGCTGCAGAAGGGTGGCCAAGGTGATGGATGAAAAGCAAGGGTGCAGTGCAGAATGTGCAAGGGCCAGGCACAAATGTGGAAACAACCAGGGCTGGATTTGGCGCTGCAGTGCCAACAAGCTCCCCTTTGCAGGCAGAGCCCTGGGCTCCTGCTGTTCTTTGCAAGGCAGAACATTTCTCCTCCACATCTCCTGAGGTTTGCCTGAACAAGGATGCCTCTTCTCCGTCTGTTCAGCCTCCAGCAATGCTGGTGTGTCAAGGCACTGCTTCCATCATTCTCTGTGGGTGTCAGGTCAAGAAGAGGTCAGATTGTGGTAAATAAAGTGACTCAATCCCAAAATCAATTTAAAGGTGGCATTGTTCTTGGCTTTTCCTACCAGAGGGGGATGCTCTGAGGTAATGCCTCTGATCAAAAAGTATTGGTAGGCTTAAAGACTTCATTTGAATTCTGTAGCCACTTTGAGCAGCACAGCAGGGTTGTCAGGCTGCAAACACATGGGCTTGGCAATTATTTTGCAGTGCTTGAAGTTTCATGAAAGTTTCAAGGTTTTCACATTAAAAGCATCATGGTATGGAATGTGTGAGCTGCCTCCTAGATTGAATGAGAAGTACAGAGCTTTATTGGCCAGATGATGTTGCATGAGGTAGAGCAATGCAACCTAAACACTGGCAACTCTCACTCCTTGGAAGCTGAAGCCAAGTTCCCAGCATCTCACAATGCAGAAATCTGTTGCACCATCTAAAAAGGGACCTGAGTGGGCTCATGAGCCAGTGTGGATATAGATGTCAGCAGAGGGAGATGTGGCCCTGCATGTGTCACTTGTGATGTGATATGAAAAGGCATGACTCAGCCCCAAAATGACACTGCGATATGAGGGGTGTGAGCAGCTACTCCTGGAGTCCCCAATGGCACAGCTCTGCCAGCAGCCAGGAAGCGATGGCTGTCACTGAGATAAGGTAGAGCAGGACAGCATCTTCAAGTCCTACCTTCTTCCCTCCATACCGCTTCTGCCATTCCTGAACTCACTTTAGGTGTAAAAGTTCTGGTGAGGCTGGTTGAAGATCCAACACGTTTTTGAAGAGAGCAGCTGTGATGTTTCCAAATCTGATTATGTCTTTCTTGGAAAAATGACAGATAATGGGGAATGACTGGTGAAACCTCAGAGGTTTTCTACTGCTCAAAGGCAGGGAGCTCTTGAGCTGGGGCTGCTCTGTCCTTCCAGTCTTCACCTTGGAAACAAATGCCTGGAGGACAGTCCGGCCCAGTAAACTTTGTGGTCCTGACCACTGTCTCCAAGGGAGCACAGCTAAAATCCTTTTGGCACATTGAAGGTGATCACTGTGTTCCCTCAGAGGTGTGCACCTCAGACAGGCACTAAGAGGACAAGCGGTTCCACTCTGTCCAACTTTGAGGGCTGAGTGAATTGCAAGGCTTTGCAGGACTAAGGAGGCTGTTGGCAATAAGTTGATCAGATTTAGGGCTCTGTCTTTGATGTTAGACTTTGTTTTGGGAAGGTTTCTCTTCCAAGTTAGCAACCTACATGCATGCGACATTACTCTGCTCAAAACCTCTTTCCACGGGAATACACTTTTCTCATATGAAAGCTGTCATTCTACTAGGGGAAAAAATCCTATTTACAAGCTTATGTGAAAGATTTTCCCCATCTTAAACAACAATTTGACATGTTAATAAATGTGAGCCCCAAGAATCTGAATGCTGCTCAGACACTTGTGAATGGGCTTCTGCGGCCAGAGTGAACCAGCCTTGGAGCCTGGTTGGCTCAGTCCAGCTGAGGAACCAGAACCCAGGCACACTTCGCCTGCTCCAGGGCTGGTTCTGCTTCTCCATTCAAGTCAGTGGCACAGTCCAGGCTGAGGATGCTTTAGATTTATTTGCAAAGCAGAACTGGCAGACTATGAACTTTTATAGGAATTAATGTGATAATTTTCAAGTCATTCTGCATGGAGCCGTTGTGAAATGGGGAGGTGCATCAAAAGTCGCCCATTGGAAATCACTGACCCACTGCAGACGAATTTAAGTTGTTCCTCTTCCATCCACAGTCTTGTTGCACCTTGGTGCTGTGTTTCAGCGAAAAACGGCTTTACGTCACCACCCATCCATCGCATCTTCTTTTCACCATATCTAAGACCACCATTTTGCCAAGCATTCACTTCAAGTTGACTTGAACATGCTTTGCCAGGTGTTCACCCTTTTCCCCAACCTCTGTTTGTCTTTTATTCTACTGTGGGGTGAGGAAAACCTTCCTGAGGGTTTGGCGAATAAACACTGTGTGGAATTTGCCAACATTGGTTATATCTGAATAAATAAATCCATCTGTTCCCAAAAGGAACCTGCTTATTCTGTGATGTCAAAGCCTGGTCTTGGTGACATCAGTTAATCATCACAGGAATTACTATGATGCCCCAGGCAGTTAGTGGCTGAAACAGGCGGGAGAGAGATGCTTGAATGGAGGAAGAAAAAGATTCTGTTCAGATAAGTGCATGGGAAAAGGAAGAAAGGAAATTGCATGATAGGCTAAAGGAGCTTTTTATGTGCAGAAAGTAATATTTCCCTGTCTGTGGCAGAGATTAGTGCTTTTTTGCAAGGTAAAGAACCTCCAAGGAAATACACTCTAAATAGGCAGTTGTATCAAAATACAATAGAAAGAGATTGCTTTTTAAATGGGCTATAATTATAAACCCATGTATCTTGAGATTAATGAAGCAGGGGGGCACTCTTTCTTTCCTGGAATGTTTCTAGATCCCAGAAACCAACTTTATTCACAGAGAAGTTAAGGTATTCCAACTGGATCTCCATTTCCATTGCACTTGAAGTGTATTGTACTTCCAGGATGTAATTTGTTTTAGTGAATTAGCTTTTATACCTAAATAGCTAGTGACCACAGGGCTAAGACAGCTCTCCAGAAAGTGACCTTGAAGATCACACACCATTACCGATGCCTTGTTTAAACTGCAGAGAAGTGTTAGGACTGCATAATAAGATGTTGATTGTCAGGCTGAGCAAGCTGAGATGAAGATGACGTTGGGAGCTACTGCTTCATCATCTTTGCCTGCACTGTTCTAAATGCTTTTCTTCATTCTCTGTTCATCCGCTATCTTTCCTCTGCAAACTTCCTGAAGATAAGTTCCCGTTCTTTGTGGACAAATATTTGTCAGAATAAATAGGGAGGCAGAAGAAAAGTGTTTGTTTTATACCTCAGTGGGGTGATAAAAGAAATCTGTGGGCAGGCTGCAGCCTCTGACCATTGTTCCTTTGTGTTTGTGGCAGAAACAGTTTGGGCTGCATTGATTTCTTGTGAAATGAAATGTTAACAAATGTGTTAGCGGCAAGGGAAGATGCTTCCTTCTCTTGTGAATTTTCTGAGCCTGGAGGATTTTCTAACCTTGGTTGGAAATTCAGTGAGGTTCACGGGAAAACTCGTTGCAACAATCAGTCATGTGTTGAGCTGGCTTCTCCCCCTGATGGAGGCTGTAGTGTATATGATGTGAGTCTGTCTGAGGTGTCAGAAAACAACAACAGCGAAATATCCACAAAACTTTAGACACAGGGCAGTGAACATTAGAAATAATGTTGCTAACTTTCTTGTTCCTTAAAAATCCTTATTATTTTAATGTTTATTAACAAATATTCTCTTGGGAAGGGGGAGATCAATGCAAAGCCAGTCTTGTGATAGCCTTGCAAGCTGAGGCAGCCATGGACAGCACAGCCCGGGAGCAAATCTAGGTACCACACCATGCTTTAGAAGTGCCAGCATCTGTGAGGAAGAACATCTGAAGCTTCTTTGCTATTTTCCATCTCTTTACAGGAAAAAGACTAGTGAGGGAAATCAATGGGGATCAGCCCCTCCTGGTCTCCACTGAATGCTTGGTTTTAAGCAGCAGACCTCATCCAAATCTCAGTAAACTGCACCTAATCCATGTACTTTGTGTTGTAGCACTCAGCTCAT
The DNA here is from genome assembly GCA_025447955.1 of Psilopsiagon aurifrons. NCBI lineage: Eukaryota > Metazoa > Chordata > Aves > Psittaciformes > Psittacidae > Psilopsiagon > Psilopsiagon aurifrons. The sequence goes on from JAOEHY010036298.1 coordinate 23,450, forward strand.
AAGCTGCCCTCCAGCACTGCTGCTGAGTACCATTATCTGATGCATCAATCCCATAATATTCTGCTTCTCCATATGTGACTTCCCTGCATTGTATGGCTGTTTGCAGGGTTATCCAGGTGCACTGCGCTGTAAGCACAAGCTCCCAACATGCCTTCCCTCCTGTAGTTTATGGCTTTCTCTGTTCTGGCAGGGAACAAAAGGATCTGACCTTCCTAAGGGCGAGCAGGGAAGTTACTAAATAACCAAGTTCTCCCTTCCCCAAAAGGCTGTAAATTGTGTTGAAATAGTGGTTTCACGATATGCCAAATGAGAAGCTGCTGTAGGCCACCAAATGACTTTTAATTGACATGAACCAGAGGAAATGCTCCATCCTGGAAAACTCACACCTCCCTCTCTTGCAGAGCACACACATTTGTTGCCTGCTTTCTCCAGCCACGCTCCTGATGGAAGCACCACAGTGTCCATTGGTCAGGGAGGGTCGTGGTCCACCTCAGGAAAGGACACCCCCAATCACTGCCAGCCTCTCCTTTGAAAGCTCAGGGACAGCTCAAGGTCTTCGGGCATGCTGAAGATTTGGCTACATGGGAAGGACCCAGTGCTGGAGAGCCCACAGCATCTTGTGGGTTTGGGTTGATTGGTTTTGAAGACAGATCCTGTGAGCAATAGAGGTACAAGAACAAGTGGTGGATATGATTCTGCTTGGTTGAGAACTTAATAAATGGTAGGAAAGAAAGACCCCAAAACCAGCAAGTAACTGAAGTGCTTTTGTGACATTGCTGCAGCTTACATCCATGTTATTGTCTTTCTGAAGAAGGAAAGACAAAAGCAGCACCACAACGGACTTCTCTTTTTGCCTGTGTAGCTTGTATCATAAGAAGTTGCCTTGCTTCAGGGCATAGCCCTTCCAAAAGGGCTCTTGCACACACTTGCTCCTCCTCTCAGGTATTCTTTTCTGTGCTTTGTCATCGTTACGTGAGGGACATTACTGAGCTCCCAACTGTGGAAGAAATGGTTCTGAGCCAAACTGTTCTGCTGCAAGAGGGGTTTTTCCGTGGCTCCATCTGAACACAGCCAACACGATTTTCTCTAGCTCCAGTTTTATAGGAGAGATTTCTGAAGCCCTACCCTGAGGTCACCAACTTGTGGGGAAGTAACACATGGTCAATCAGACTTGTGATTTCTGCCTCTCCAGCCAATAAGTATCAGTGCTACTTTTCACACTCCTGGGGAATGACCCTAATTAGGCTTATTAAAGTTAGCTCTATCTTAATTGTGTGGCCATGATCCTGCAAACACCTCTGCATATGTACAAACGTTATTGATGTTAGGAGTTCCCGCTAAAGCCAATGAGGCTGAATCCGCACTGAAAGTTGAATGTGTTTAATAGTGCTGGTGAGTGCAAGGTCTGCACCCTGACATTCACTGCATTTAGGGCTAATAGAGGACTTTCCGATCACTAATGCAGTGCTTTAGATAGATTGGCTAAAGATGGAAGCAGGAGTTTCATATGAAATCAGAACTGAACCAACCATATCCTCAGAGCACAATTCCAAGAATATTTTCTTTTCCTTTCAAGGAAAATATGAGTTTAATGGATTTTTATGCCACAT
>JAOEHY010036298.1:25159-54241 GCA_025447955.1 Psilopsiagon aurifrons
TCCTCAGAGCACAATTCCAAGAATATTTTCTTTTCCTTTCAAGGAAAATATGAGTTTAATGGATTTTTATGCCACATTATTGTGGCTGAGCACTGTACTGATGTTTCCAGAGCTCCTTACCAAATGTTGCTGCTGCACCAGTTGCAGTTTCCTAATGCAGTTATTTCCATTTCTGAGGTTGTTTAGCTCAGAGCATTGCTCACCTGGTGTTGCTGAGAGCACTCAAGCCACATGAAGGCTGGCTCATTTCTCATGCAGCTTTACCACCCAGAAACACTGTTCCTGCCCATTCTGGTACCATGGAAGCTAGTGGTAACTGCAAGAGATGGGGCTTGAACCTGTCCCAAGCCTGCATGCATTCACCGCACCTGAAATAACACTGGCCTTGCATCCCCTGGGGCTAGCAGTGGGTGCTGGCTTGAGATCAGATGTCCCCTGGGGACTGAAAGTGGCCTGTCTCTCAATCTACTCTCAGTTATTCCATGCTTCAGTAAGGCAGAACCCTTTTCTCCATGACCCTTTTGAGTCTTCTGCTTCTCAGGTCTCTGATGCTAGGCTGAGATCTCCAGAGGAGGCCTCCTGGTGTATTTCTTTTTTCATTGACTAATTGGAGCTTAGGGAAGGAGATGCGCACCGTGGACATGAGTGTGCTACAGGTTCAATTCACTGTAGTATGTCCTATTGAGAACTTCCCAAGCTTCACTGCTGCCATGACTCACCATGTATTTGTCTCCTCTAGGCTATGGTTCATCAGTTCATGAATTAAACTTATTGCTTCATTAGAGAGAGGCTACATGAGAGCACCCCATTGACTTCTTGGTTTTGGTGATTCTGAGCTATTCAGAAGCCTGGTTTTGAATGCACTGAGATGGATGGAAAGAGTTCCATTGGTTTTGGGGGGGAGCTTGCTTTAGGTCATTCATGAAGAAGAACAGGCACCACCCGAAGATGCACTGAAAGTACTTTTTCCTTCCCACTGACTTCACAAGAGCTGAAGAGGTGGCCAGTCTGATTATGCAGAAGAGCCACCATAGGTCAAGGCAAGCCCTCTGCCCTTGTCTGGATCCAGTAAGCAGCTCAGTGGGAAGAGCGGCTGTTATCACAAACCCCACCATTTGCTGTGGAGATCTCTAATGAGGCAGGAACGTTGGAATTTTTCCAGCACGTCGCCCCTGTTGGCTGCCCTCCCATTTGGTCGTGCTAAACGACTAGGTAAATAGGCCTTTCATGAAACCTAACACCCGCCCTACCTAATCCCCCCTGCCTTCAGACTGTGGGGCTAATCAGTTGTTTTGACATAACTGGGATCCAAATTCTATGAGGAACATGGCCAAGGAAAGTTCAAATCCAAGACCAAGATTAATGAGAACTTCAAAGAAATTTACCACCAAATGTTACTAATTTAGTACACCCTGTGTTTGAAACCAATGACCTAATTGGAAACTATATTCTTTAAAAGCTATTATGTCCCAGCTCTTTAGTATTCAGGAGGTGGCTTCTGAGATCAGAGTCGGTTTATGTCATGTGGTAGGATGGGACAGCGGAATTCCACCCCCACCTCCCTAAAACTGGGATAAAATATCCTGCTGTTGACTGCATTAGGTGATTGCGCTCTTAATACACAATAAATAACAGATTCATAATCAGACAAACAATTTCCTTCTGCTCTCCACTAGCTTGAGTATAATGTTACAAATCCTTTAAAGCTGGTTAGAGAAATGAAAGGTCTGATTAACTCTGCTGTCATATTGCCAAAAAATCAGCACATCAAACCAAAATGTACTTAGCATAAAAATGTGCATCATTGCACGGGGCTGCAATCTTCCTTCCCAGAGTTCCACCAAGGTCTGTGTGCAGGAGTCAGTCCTGCACTGGGCTATGGGATTTTGGAAGAAAGCCTGAGGAGAAAATCAGATCTCTGATCCCTTTAGCAAAGACCCATCTACCTGCTGTGGAGGTCAGGCATGCTGTGGTCGAGCTTAGGCATATCTCTGTGTGATATCTTCTTCCTAGCACTGCCACAGGGTTCCATACACTGTCCTGCTGTCACCTGCAATGGGGCTGTTTGTCCTGCATCAGATCATACTGATTCTCCCACAGAGAGCCAGGATGGAGGCATTCATGTTGGAGAGCCTGCAGGGTTTGCCCAGCAGATGAGTTTGGATAGAGTGTGGCCATATAGACAGTTCAGATAGAGCTGCTGCAAATGGAAGTCTTCTATAGATAGAATCAAAATAGGGTTGGAAAGGACCTTAAGGTCATCTAGTTCCAACCCCCCTGCACTAAATGTGGGAGTCCATTAGATGTGGACTCTAAATCATCACTTTCTATATGCAAAGGAGGATGAATATGTTTTCACCTTGGACATTTACTTCACTGTGAACTGAACCATCTTCTGGCAGTGGCTGTTTCTCTGCTCTGACTGCAGGCAGACTGTGATGACCGTTCAGACTTGCATCTTCATCTCCTGAGCATCAGTGTGGATACTCAAGAACCCCATCCTCAGCAAGGTGCCCAAATCACACAGCCAGGCTATGAAGGAACAACACAGCCATTCCCAGTTTGCTAAAGATAAGGTGCCCTGTGGGTTAGACCCATGTTTGTTCCCTGGCTGGTACTGAGCCCTTGCTCTTCTCATTACCCTGCCTTTCGGCAGCTAAATCAAAGCTGTGATGAAATGTACAATAACAGAGAGAAGAAGCTTCCCCAAGCCTTGGTGAGGTTTTAGCTGCAGGGGGGCCTCCAAAGTCGGGCACCAGATTCAGCCACAGCTGCTGCAGAACACTGGGTGTTCATCCTGCACTACGTAACGTCTGCAGTCTTGCATGGGGAACTGCTGGTGATTGCACGGTGAGGCTGCTCCAGACAGCAGAGATGGAGGACTTTATGGTTAGAAGTTCTTCAGATCAAAAGCTGTGAGGTTTTTCAAAATGAGCTGGGTTTATTTAAAGTAATGAGAATATATTTCTAGCCATTGAGCATGCTGGTGTCTGAGGTGGAGCTGTGAAGCAAAGTCCTCTTAAAAAAGTCTTGATGGATATTTCTGGGCAAAAAACCAGCTCTTTCCATAGAGAAAGTTTTGGCCCTACACCTGAACAGCCTCTCAGTTAATTATTGGAGATGTATCACAGTCTATTTCAGACAGTGCAGAAGATCTGGGGTAACTCATTTGCAAACACTGCCATCTCCCATGCAGTTCATATCCCACTGCTAAGGTGGCAAACAGACCAGGAAAGAAGAAATGCAGTTTTCAATCTAAAGCCAGGCTGCAAGGTGCTGACCTGCTGCTACAGAGGGGAAAGAAGAGCTTCTCTGGAGCTAAGAGACCTGCCTTTAATTTCTATTGGTGTTTACATGGTATCTCAGGCTACTGCTGGTGTTTTCCTTTCCTAAAGCAGAATTCCCCCTTTCTGCCAGACTTCGGTGTCAAGAGCAGTTATCAGTTGAAAAATAAATAAAGGAATAACAAAAAAGAAAAGAGGCCTTGACCAGGCTGGAGAAATTTGGATACATTCAACCTTTAAGAAAGATTCCTTGTTTTCAAATCAGGGGGATATTTTGCCAAAAGCTGCTTAGTGAACATCAAGGAAGGTTTTTCTTGGGTCATTTTCAGAACATGGTTTAAAAAAGGAAAGCAAGAACACCCCCAAACTAAGTGGGGGTCCTTTGTTGGCTGAAGTTGATTCATGATTGGGTGAGGTTTACTGAACACAGGTCAGGTACTCAACCTGGAGGCAATTGGTGAGGTGTGATCATGTTCAGCTGAGCTGTACAATTGGCCCCTACCAAAGACATTTCTCTGTGTGCCCAGTGTTAACAGAATCAGAGAATGGTTTGGGTTGGAAGGGACCTTAAGATCATCCAGTTCCAACCCCCTGCCATGGGCAGGGACACCTCCCACTAAATCATGCCACCCAAGGCTCTGTCCAGCTCACCTTGAACACAGCCAGGGATGGGGCATTTACCACTTCTTTGGGCAGTCTGTTCCAGTGCCTCACCACCAGCCAGTGAAGAACTTCTTCATTATATCTAACCTGAACCTTCCCTGCCTAATCATCTATTAGAGATTTACTGATTTATGCTTGACGATGATCCTTTCCTACTCCAATGCAGGACACATTCCTGTATAAGTCAGTGCTGAAGCACACATTAGAGCTGAAGCACTCAGCAATCCTGCATCTGCTGAGGAGCTCTGGAGATTGAAGTGATTTCCTCTTCAGGGCCTTACAAGCCTTGTGGGGTTCGTGCCACCTTAGGAGCCTGGGCACAGCTTGAAAGGTTTAAGTGCAGGAGAGACCGTATTTCCCAGAAAAGGGAAATTTGTATTTTATAAACCCCTCAGTACCCGTTTTGCTCACATCCATTTTATGATTATAATTACTTGGATTACTTTTATTTTAGATGAAGGAAAACAATAATGAAAGGATAACTAAATAAAAAAGGCGCAGAAAAAGAAGGAAAACACTGTGGTTTCTGTTCAGAATGTTTAACCCTTCAGCAAGAGGAAGAGCTGGATCTTTAGATGTGGAGGAAAAGGCTGGCCTGTAGCTACATACAGGCTACTAAGATTTCTACTCTTTTCAATGGAGCATTCATTCCTGCCCTTAAAGAAAGGTGAATCTCCCATGCCTTTTCTGCGTTTAAACAAGTTGCAGCTCTCCAGATGTCTGCAGCAAAATTGGGCAATATAAATGCATATATATATATAGAACAAGTGTTATATATACACACCCAAAAAGTGTACATAATATATATAATTTCCCACAGGAATGCCTACTGCATTTCTCCATCCTTGCAGGGGTGTATGCAGAAGAGAGTGCTGTAGACCTCAGCACAGGGCTGGTGGGGATGAGAAGGCACTGTGTGCTGCAGCAAAGTGAGTTTGTTTGTTCTCAGCAACTAGGCTGAATCCATGTAGGTACAGTGGATGAACTGAGTAAGGCATCTCCAGTGCCTGCAGTCTTCCACAAGGCAAATAGAGATGATAATCCTTTACGTGCCTTTGAGTGCGATAACTCTTAAAATAAGAGAAAACCCAAAGTGATTGCTGTAAACCCTGTGTCTTCATAAACACCCCTCATCCCTTTTCCACTGCTCATTACAGTGATGGAAGCTGCCTTTCATTCTTGCTATAATACATAAAGTCCCACAAAGGACATAAAACTTGTTCTTTCCAGAGGTTCCCACTGCACTGGGATGTGCCTGCATGTTTGAGATGCACAAAGCTCAGAGCACCAGAAGCTCTGCCTGGATTTGCTGAGTGTTATCGACCCTTTCTGGGTGTTTCATCCAACACAAAGACACAGCATTTTTTCCTGGGTCCCTTATGAGCTCCAAGAAGCAAGTGCCATGTACCTTACACCCGCTGCACAGTGCATGGCAGGCTCCTAGCAAAGCAAGCAGATGTATTGCTCTGTGCAGTGGTAATCAGGAAGGGAATTAAAATTATGATATGTTGCCATGGTAATGAAGTCCTGGGATTTGGCTAGGAGGAAAAGTGAGGTTGTAGCTAGTTGCTTATGAATTCCTCAGTAGGCTTTTCAATACGCTGTTTCCTTTAAATGAAATTGGAGAAAGACTTGCAGTTCATAGCAGGGATAAAAATTTTATGAAGCTAAATCTAGGCAGTGTTTTAGTGTCAGTCAGCATTAACCCACAGCATGAACACATAAATAATTGACATGTCAAACACCCCAGTGCTGTGGGGTAGAGCACCAGCAGCACTTGAGGGCTGATGTTCCTTGGGCAGCCCTGAAGCTCATGAGCAGCATCCCAAGCATGCAGGGCTGGATGAAAATGCTCTTCCTTCCCTGCATCCTGTCATTGCCATACCTCCTTACAGGCTTTCTTCTGGCCAGAATAAACCAAGATAAACCCTACAGGTTTCCTCTGGCTTCGAGCAGGTGAGTTTAGCTGCTTAAGGAAGTATTTGCAGCTCTCTCTTGAAGACCAGATTTCCACTTATCTTTAGGCTGTGGTCAGCAGCACAGCTGTGAGCTGAGGTTTGCAGGGGTGAGATTGACTCTGCCCCTGCCAAACAAAGAGAATCCTGAAATAAAGGAACAACAAAATAAATGCACTTAAAAAAAACTCCAAACAGGAAATAGAGTGAAAAGATTGCAAAGTGCTGCTTGTCTGTGAGGGTGGGGATTTGGTTTGAAAATGGATAATCAATGGAGATTTAAGGTAACAAAAGGTGGAAGGTTGGTCTTAGTTTCCCCTTACATTAATAAGAAGCTTAAGTAGAACTGGCTGAAAATTAATTTACAAAGAGAAAATATAATGATAAAGCCCAATTTTTAATGTTTTCAGCAAGAATGACACCGGGAAAAGGAAACTGCTCCCAGCTTTTCCTCAAATGTGATTTTATCATCCTTTTTTCTGCTTTTCTCTTCCTACCTCACTTTTTCAGAGGCAAATTGGAGAGCTGAGGATGAGAACAGATCACTGTCTGCAGGGCAGGACAGGGGCTGGTGGGAAGAGTAAGGGAACAAAAACAAATCACAGAAAAGAGGCAGTCTGAGGGCTTTAAAGGACCATTTTCAGGGAGAAAAATAGAGACGTTTTCTTGTGACAGGGAGATGTTCCACACTGTACCAGAGGCTTAGGTGAAAAACGCCGTACTAGAAAGAAATGCTATGTGGAGAATTCTTCCCCCTGCTCGAATCCATGGGAAAAACGGTTAGGAAGATGGGATGAGGCTCCTCCAGTTGCCTGCAGCTTCAAGCCTCATCCATGGCACCCATTCCGCTTTGCTCCTCCCAGACTCTTGTACCCACTGCCTCCCTCTGCAGAGCCAGTGAGCAGGCTGGATCCTGCAGCACACCCTGTGAAAGTCCAGCCCTCCTATTGCAAGCATTAAGTTTTCTGTGTTTATTCCCTTGCTCCCACACAGCCGCCAGCACTGATTCCAGGTGGGATTGGCAGCTGCTGGGATGGGGAAATCTCAGCTTGTTGTGACAGCAGCATGGATGTTTGTTGGGTAAATATATGTGTACAAGTAAAACTTCCCCCTTGCTTTTGCAGGATGAGCTGCTGTCCACACTGCGGTGCAGCAGAGTTTCATTTGGCTCTGGAGGTTTCTAATGTCAATCTCAACATTCATTCCACCATGGTTATAAAACAAGCACTTCACTGTTAGAGAACACAGGTGAAGGTGGATCAGCTTGATATTGCTGGATGAGACACCTTTCACCTGCTTCAGTGTGCAGCCATAGCCAATCCACATTACAACCAAGAGCAAATACCTCAGAGCTCTTCTCAGCTCTATATAACTGTAAAAAAGTGAAAACAAAAGGTGAAATAAAGCAATTGGCATGATCACCTTCTGCAGGGCTCCTTTCTGGTGCATCTCTTGTGCAAGACAGAAAGAAACGCAGGTCCTTAGGCTGCTGAATAGCCTGGGGGCACACCAGTAGGGATGTGACACTGGTGAAGACTGGAGTGTGGAAATCAGTGACTTTGACAGAGCCTGGGAATTTGTGGACCCTCCCAAGAGCAACATCATCTCTCCTCAGCAGGTACTCCCATTTCCAGAAGTGATTGCACTCCCTAAAACCCACCTGCTAGAGGGGCTGGGCTTGATATTTGCAGCCCTTACCTAGACCAGTTGCTGGTCCTTTGCTAGTGCAGGGGCTTTTCTCCCCCTCTACTCCTTCACCTCCTGCTCTGGGGTGTGTTAGCAGTGCATCTTCTCTGAAAAGCAAGTGTCCTGGAGCTGACTTTGGGAGCTCTTGAACTGCTTCAGCAGCCCATCTTGCATATTACTCCTAAACAAGTGTCTTTTGGACCATTATAAGAGGCAGAACCAGCATCTTGTTGCAACTCTGGAGGAGAAATTGAAGTAAGTAAGGAGCTCAGAGCAGGCAGACCTTGCAGAAGTGCCTGGGGGGAAGTGGAGCCCTAGCCCTGTGAAAGAAGGGTCTTATGGCCTGAGAGAGGGATGGTGCTGGAGGTTAGGATGGGGATGTTTCGTCTCTTTAGGAGGTTGAGGGCTAGAGCATTTGAGCAAATGCTAATGTAGTGAACTGAACTTTAATGGCCATTGCATGGTATTTGCCCTCCCTCTCTACAGCGCAGTCAGTGGGTGATACCCTGGGGGAGGACCAAGTGGGCTTGTGTGAATGTGTGCTGTTCTCATGGGTGTGCGGTCTGACCCGTCTGTGCTCATTAGTGCAGAAGAACCATTTTGCTCTACTGGGAGGTCGGTGATAATCAACAGACCTTCTTCATTGCTCAGGCCCTTTACGTGTCTTCTGTGGAGCTGTCAAGGCGGAAGAGGGCACCATGCTGAGCCTCACTAAAGCCTTTGCAGACTTCCAAAATTTAGATGTTATTCAGATAATAGCAGCTGTTGTAGTCTCTACAGGACTTGATGACATGCCGGGGCTTCTAATGATGCTCTGGTTTTGGGTGGAAGCAGGCCATTGTGAAAGAAATCTCCATTGAATTTGATATAGGGCCTCCCTCTAGAGCCAAGGAAGCCAGAAGCACTGATTTTGCTAGACAAAGTGATGGGGTTTCTTTTAGCTGAGAATCTAAACTGGGATTTTCCATGCTAGGAAAAACTTAAAAGGCCCAAGTTTTGGTGTTCAGAGCATCTATTCTCTGCTATGAGCCTGATAGAAGCCTCACACACCAAGAGAAAGTAAACATGAGGAATTATTCCTGGCTCTTTCTCTCTGGTGCTATGCTTGGGCTGGCTCCACTGTGGCATGTGAATAGAGTGTCAGGTTTGCTGCTGTCAGATCAGTAGGTTCATTCTGCATCTTTTTTTCCCTTTTTAGGTTATAAGAACACAAAAGTACCAAAGGGAAGACTTGTTTTCCTCCCTACTGTGCTAAGTCAGGCCAGACTCGTGTGATTGCTCACCCAGCCTGAGAAGCCATGGTCTTCAGATGCTCTGGGATGCAGAGGCTGGCAAGTGTGCTTTAAATAAGCTTTTCTTTTTACTGCTAGATTTGAATGACTTCTAGAGCTGGTCAGAAATGGAAAATCACTGTGAGGTGTCTGCAGTGGGAATCTTTTGTGTCAATTGTTTTACCTTCTGTAGACTTCCAAATTGGGCCTATTTTGATTTATTTATTGTTTAGAAACAGAAAGACCCCCATGAATCTGGTTTTCCCTCTTTTTGAATAATGCTTCTCAGTAGCTGTTCAGTTACATGTTCCACTTTGACTACAAACTTGAACAGTGTCAGAATCAGCTGTCACATGTGAATTCACAAGTTGTTGATGCTGAAGAGAGACGTTTGAAACTCTTCCATTTAAAAGGTGTATCACTCAAATGTTTGTGAAATCAAAGCTGACAGTCACAAATCTCTGGTAGCACATTCAAGAAAGGGCTGTTCCTATGTTTGAGGTTGGGATTGAGTCAAATTTCCTGCTAGGGACCACGGTGCGGAACGTAAATAAAATGGAGAAAAAAAGAAATCTGAGCAGGACTCATGGTGTTTTTTAAAAGCAATTTCTAATTACAGAAGTTTCTCCAAAGCTTTTAAAGGGCCTTTTTCTTGGTAAAGGCTCCCATTTAGGCAAACTTCCTTAATATTTTTTTCCACAGAGTAAAATTAAACTGTGAAAGCCCCAGAGGTAACAACACATCACTTCAGCCAAAACAACTAAAACTTCCAGCTGAAAAGCAAACTGTATTTTACAAACCCAAACTAGATTTTACTGAAAGAATGAAAACTTCCAAAGGAAATATGAACTGCTCCTTCAGGAAGTGTGGGCAATGAGAAGACCCCCCACTTACCGACTGCATTCCTCCAGCAAAAACCTTCTCATTTCCCACTGGCAATGCGCAAATCTCCTATCAGCTGAAAAACACTGTTTTTGGATTAAAAGTAATTGCCGGAAGTTTTTAACCAGAAACAGGCTGGCTAAAGGGAAACATCTATGGGATGAGTGTTGCCTCCCACTTGCAACTGTTCTGAGTGTCGGGAAGCATCTGAGTAGGGATGGCAGGTCTGTGGCGCCTGGCTTAATGAGGCATATCATTACAGAAAGACAGGTCTCTAATGGCAAACACTGGAAGTGTTGAATCTTTATTATAGTGTTCTCAGGGGTGTTCATTTTAATCAATGCCTGGATGGTCAGATTAAGTCTGTTTGCTCCCTTTTGTGAATTACTGTGCAATTCAGCATTAACAAAGGTCCAATTTTATACTGTTATTGTTCAAGAAGGTAATATAAGCCTGGGAATACGGACAAGGAAATAAACTTTTGAGGTCCATGCCAGTAGTTAGCTCTCTGAACTAGCTCTGGTAAATGAGTAGATCAAACAGAACTTTGACGTTCAGCTGTAACAGAGCCACCACCCATTCTGTAGACTTTCCATTAAGTTCTTCCCAATGCTTTTTAATTATGCTTCTGTTCTTCCCTTTTCTCAGGGGAAACTCGTTGCAGGGGAAGGACTACAGTTCCTCCTGGTACCACCTGCATCAGTTGGACATGAGAACTACCAGAGACTTCAAAATGCTGGAGCTGCTGCCAGAGGTCTGGCATAACCTTGACTTCAGAGCTTTGCCTTTGACTATGCCCACTGGAGCTTTGTTTGCCCCTTGGCAGCTTTTTCTCAAAGGAGTGATGGCTCTTTTGGTGTCTGTTTTGCCAGGGGACTGTTTTAGTGAAGGTGTAGAGATAGTGTGAACCTTCATCAGTGTCAGAAGTAAATTCAGACCAGTGTAATCCTGATGGAGATCACTGGTTTGTCCATGACTGTTTGCAAACCAGACTTCAGGGTGCTGGTGCTTGCAGTCACACCAGTTTCATTGGCTCGAGGATGCCAGCCACCATGTGTTGTGAGATACAGGCTCTGGAGACCAAGACCAGAGCTCAAAGGTTGTTCTGTGCTATACCTATCTAATTTTTATGTTTAAGGGTAATGCAGCTTCTCAGCTTCAGATAGATGGTCTTTTGGCTGAGCCTGGAGCTGTTTGTTTCTCACTGTCCCAGTGTCATCCTACTGCTGCTCTGAACTTGGGTATCTGGGATAACTGTCAGCTGGCTCCCGAAAGGGACAGTGTGAGGGTGGTTATAACTGCTTTTCTTGTTTGCCTCCTAAATGTTCTTTGGCCAGAAGTGAGAGGGTCTGAGCCAATAACTAAAAATACAGTCTCATAGCCTTGGATAAAGGTAAGTTTGCCAGCAGGAGCTTCTCTGCAGGAATCTCTACATCCATTCTAGCATACAATCATGTGCGATGTGAGGGGAAGTTGGTGTCCCACTGTTCCCATCTCCTGCCAAGGTGCCTTTGTCTCAGCTCATGCTGAGTCATGGCTGGTTGCAGCTGGAGATGAGTGGGCTCTTCTCCCAGGCAGATCTCCATCTCCCCAGGGGCACTACCACAGAATAAATAAGGAAAACCTTTTTGCAGTGGGTGCTGCAAAGGAATTCTGGTGGATGGCCATATTGCTCAATGCAGTAGAAAACAATACTTATAGGTTGGGACCCACTTTGGGTGGACATATATCATAGATGATGGTACATTCATGGGTCTAATGGTGCTGCGTGTGATGGTTGCCAGTAGTAAGCCTGAACTTGCTTGCTGTTGTTGGGAACCAGCATTGATTTAGAACAGGTTTTGTCAATGGTCTCTGCAGATTTTCTTTGTCCCATGCTCGCACCCCTTCATTTTTCCCTCCAGTTCTGTCTTTAGTGTAAAAGGAGATGCCAAGGTGAACCCAGGCATTACATCATGGACATCCTCTTCCTTCAGACCCCAGCGTGTGTTTGATTTGGCTAAGGTTTCCTTCTCAAGATCGATGAGTGCCTATCCTGTTTGCCTTTCTCTGAAGATAAAATAACCTCCCAGGGATTAGATTCCAGGTCTGGGCAGCCCAGCTGTGACACAGGACAGGTGTTGGTCTGCAGGCAGGATGGGATGCTGCGGCATCCCTGCTGCCCTGTGCGCGCTGCTCTTGTGAGACGAGCTATCTCCATGACCATTCCAATTAGGTGAGGCCTCTGCTCCCCTCCCTGCTCAGCAGGCTCTGTGTGTGTGTGTGTTTGGGGAGAAAGATGAGAGGAGGGAACTGGAAGACATTACAGCCTGTAGGATGTGTGGAGGAGAGAGTAATAGATGTGTGGAAAAAGACAACAAAATATTCCAAGAGCTGGGTTAAAAATGGGCAAATTGATGGTATGCAACATGTCATCAATCCTGAACAGGCAGGCTGTGTTTCTGATCTTGGCTTTATCCTAGTTTCTCTTCTGTTATTTCTCACCCTTGGTTGGGTTTGGTCCCATGCATGTTGGGAACAATCTTTCCTCTTGAAAGCAGAGGATCCTCATAGCTCTGCCGTGTCCCTTGAAAAGCCAAGCACAAAGGCTGCATAAACTTGCAGAGTTACAGCCATGGAGCCACCAGCAGCAAAGACAACTGTGAGCCATCGCCTCCCATCCATCAGTAATTCAAGCTTTCCTTGAACACTGGTAAAAGCTCTGGATGGGCACAGTATCTACAGCAACAGCCTGTGCTCAGTCCTCAAGAAGGTCTCTGTTCAAGGGAACAGAAGGAAAAGGGGTGATGGTTTCCAAAGTGAAAATTGAATGGCAAAGCCAAGGTGGGTCACAGGTTGTAGGACTGGGAAGTGACAGTGGTTTGGGTAAAATACAGGCTCTCCTGATTTCTTGGGGTACATTAGCAGCTGAAGACCCAGTTATAGGTCAGGGTATCACTCTGCTAGTGCCTGTCCCCCATCTTGCTGGTGGGAATTCTTTTCTGCCAATGACCTTATGCCTGCTTTACAGGGTGGGCATAACTGATTTTATTCTTCCCCCTGGGCTATGATGACGTAGTGACAGCAGGGGGCTAATCCTGTCCCTGGCTGGTGTCGTGAAGCTCTCCTCTAACACACAGCCTGATGTAAACATAACTTTGCTCTTAAACTCACCCAGGCTGTGTCAAATCCCAGCACCACTTGTTATGGACTAAGGAACAATGCAAAGCCAAGCTGGGACCAGCTCCTCTTCTGGCTGCATGGGGCAGGATACTCACTTGCACTCCAGCTCCAAAATGAAGCCTCTTTAGCTGGGTCAGAGCAGATAACACTGAGCACAAATCCCATGTTGAAAGATGTTGGTGATATAGATGCAACTGACTTCACTGCTCTTGGTTCTTTCTGTTAGAGCAGATGCACAGCTGCTGTGGTCTAACACCAACTACTGTGAAGGCAAAGGCTTCAAACACAAGCCCCAAAAATGTAAATTCCTGTGACCAGTTATGCTTGGGGGAAGGCAAAGAAAGCAGAGAGTAACTGCAGAACTTAACCTGGGTTAACTAAACAGACTCCTAAACTCTGTTTCAACATTAGACTTCTAACATTACCTGCTTGGCATGTCATAACCGGGGATAAGAGCCACCACACAGCGCACAGTTAATCACTGAGCCAGCTGCCCCAGATATGCTGGGACATAAAGCTTGTCAGGGAGAGCTCTTTCTCTGACATCCTTCATGACACAAGGAGAGAAATGAATAAAGGATGGAGAATCTCAGATGACAGGGCATGCACCAGCCACTAAATGGGCCTGAAGTGCAAATTCTTCTGCAGAATGGCATGTGCTA
This sequence comes from Psilopsiagon aurifrons, assembly GCA_025447955.1. Classification (NCBI taxonomy): domain Eukaryota; kingdom Metazoa; phylum Chordata; class Aves; order Psittaciformes; family Psittacidae; genus Psilopsiagon; species Psilopsiagon aurifrons. The sequence continues at coordinate 38,725 of JAOEHY010036298.1, forward strand.
TAAGGTCTCCTTCCCCCTCCCTGACTTCCTTGGCTTTCTGTAAAGGTGAAGAGAGTAGAGGTGAACCTAGTCCTACAGTTCCTTTAATTCTGCCCAAGACAGGCCCCACTGTTTTTTCAATCTATCAACCTTCATGGGGCAAGTGGAACTAAACTAGTCACATTCTCCCTATCCTTGTGCTGCCACTGAAGACAGATCAATTTAGGATGTTACGTTCTCCCTTTCTGCTTTCTGTCTGATTTTTCTTGCCTTTATTGCTTGGAGAGTGAATTCTTTGCTAACATGGACACTGAGGAGCAGCTCTGGGGCTGGGCCAGCCCTGCCTGCTGTCCTTGATTTGTGTGTTCTTAGTTGAGTCCAGACTTGCCATTTCTGGTCTCTGCTTTTGGGCTTAGAGTTTGCTCAAACTTCTGCCATGTCCTGCTTTCAGAAGTTCCTCTTAAAAACCAAGTATCTTTGAAAGTCTGCAGTGATTCCTCATAGCTCCCTTTTCTGGGCTTCTCTGCAGGGACCTGAATGAACCACTGGAGGAAATAGAAGCCTTTTTTTGGACAGCTTCGTGGTTAAAGGCACTTGACAGAGACTTGAGAGTGTTCTTTCCCCAGCTCTGTGTCACTGACCTCCAGTAAACCATTTTATCTTCCCGTTTCCTATCTGTGAACATGATAGAAATGTTCCCTTTCTTTCTCCCTTTGTCTGTCTTATCTATTTATATTTTAAGGTCTTTGGGGCAAGGACTGTCTCTTGACTGTACAAAGGCTGACAGACAAAGGCATTGACCTTATTTGGGATCTCGAAGTGCTAATGCGATAACAGTGCTTGAACAGTGGATGAGTGCAAAATAGCAACACAGTCTATTTTGGAACAGAAAGCAAAGTGTTTTCCCTTCCTTATAATAGCTTTTGGGATGCAATAATTAAGGCATCAAATAGAAAGCACATAGGGCCTATGTGAAAAACTGCACGTTCTACAAAACAGTCAAACTGTTTTATCAGAATTGAGGTTATCTTCCTCAACTTCCCAGGTTTTGCTTGGTTTGGTTGGGGTTTTGAAGTGGGCTTTTTAACTTAGAATCCAGCCCCCGATAAGGGGAAGAGCTGGGACATAAGATGTTTGTAACTTGCCAAAGCTTTTAGGTTGCTTTGGGGTATTGAAGACTTTGGTAAGAACAGCTTTGTCACTGCAAAAAGCATCCTGGAGTACCTGCTCCGTAACTCCTTGCTTCAAACACTGCAACTGTGTGTGAGGCTGATGTTACTTGAGACTAGAGAAATGTCTCAGACAATTTTTAACTGTATAAACATGTTTTGGTGCTGCTTTCTCTCCTGGAAGAGGTTTTCCTTCTGTTGCAATGCAGAGGAAAAACTTGTAAATATTGCTAGATTATGGCGCTCTTCCTCTCAAAAAGGGCAATGTTCTCTCATCTCCATAGGTATTCTGCCTTTTCACACAACCAGGGGAAAAGTGTTAATATGCTGCTCATTAGGAATCTGAAATTCCTGCCATCCTCTCCTGCATCCTAATCTAAACACATCTCATCTTTACCTGATGCAGAGATTCAAATGAAAATTAAAATGTTGGGCTGAAAGGTAAACTCAGCAGGAAATCCTGCTTTCTCTCTTCAGTAGTAGCTGTGCTTTTGACCTCCTAAGATGTGACTTTGTGTCAATTTAAAACTAAATTCCCACTAGATTAAGCGCAATCTGAAGACACAATAGGAGAATGGCAGAGAAGGGGAATCCAAGCAGCACTTAAGGTCGTCTTTACTTGTATTTCATGCTGAAAGATCAGTTCAGGTAGTGAATTATTAATGCTGCAGTCTGGCACAACTGTAGGCATGCAGCCTGCCAAATTGTAGGAAGTCCATTGTGAAGGCAGGATATTGGATCCCGTTGGTGCGAACAGGCGTGCTTCCATGTTTGAAAGTTCACAGTGGGAGAATTCAAATCAACCTCTGAGGTTGGCTGCAGATTAAACTCTTCCATTTTTAATTAGATGCTGCCCAAAGGACCTCATGTCAGGAAAAAAGTAACACTAAACCCATGGAAATATCCGTAAGAATTGTCCTACAGATTCAGTCATTGTTGATGGGGTAAAACATTAACATCCTTTTATTGTGCTTAAGCATTTGCTTGGTTTGGTTTTTTTTTCCCTGCAGTCCAACAACTTTAAAGCCTAATGAGTTAAGAATTGCCCAGGATGATAATGGGGCTGCTAAGATGCTTTAATGATTGGCATGGCTCATGAAGGGGAGAAACAAAACTGAAGGAGGCTCCCTGGGGAAGGGTGTAAGGCCACAAAGGGTTGAGTGGGCAACTTGGAGAAAGGGGTTGTTGCTTTCACACAGTTAGGTGTTTAAAGGAAGCCAAACCCTGGCCACAGCTGACTAATTTTGGCTAATTGGAAGCTACATGGGTCAAGGCTTGGTGGCCTTGCTGCTGGTAGGTCAGGGCAGCATCCATCACTGGCCTCTCCTCTGAACGGCAGCCCATCCACAGCCTGTGACAGTGCATACAAGCAGGAAAACTGGCAGAAAGCTATTCCTTGTGGAAGATCATGTTGCGCTTGTTTGTCTTGGTGCTGCTTTCCCATAGCTCGGGTGGATGATTAAGGAAGTGCATGGGTAGACCAATCTCATGGGATGTCCTTGCTCTTCCTCCTGCTTCAGGGCCAATTTGTCACTGTAGAGCCTTTCTCTCCCTTCTCTGCTGTCCGATTAGCTACTGTTCAGCCACTGCTCATCTCCTAGCTGAAACCTGAGGTAAAAACTGTGGCTGATGCTGGTGGGTACATGGGCATTGATCCTCAGCAGGGCTGGATCTGGTATGGGGTTTCACTGTGGGAGCAGGGAGTGCAGCTGAGTGATTTGAATTGCCTACTTGGATTTTTGCTTCCAAACTGTGAATAAAAGAGCCTTTCTTGTGTAGCAACACTTCCAGAGCTGCAAAATTCCCTTACAAAAGGATGGAAGCCTTTGTGTTGAGTGCATGGATGAGCGGGCTCAGCTACGGTGAGAGGTGTGGGCTGATACACTGCCTGCTCGATCCTACTGTCTACTGCTGTGTGGAGGACTGGCCTGGTTTTAGGCAATGCTCTATCACTCCAATGCATCAATCCCAAAATACATCAGGCAAAAGTACAGTTTTGACAGCATCTCTGCCCATCCACATTTTCACTCCAGAAATATGATCACAATACATGCTTGTTTGTGTTTACCAGCTATAACAATTGTGTCAGTGCACTGGCTTGGGCACAACGGCTCCCTAAAGCCTGTTATGTTTTAGGGTATTTTTAATCCTAATTTAATTTTGTAGCTGAAGTGGAGGATAGGGAGGGAAGGATATTTCATGTGTTCCCAAATCCCATGATAACCTTGGAGTTCCTGTTTGTAAAGAGTTTCAGTCTATCTCATTTTAACACTACTGAAGTAGTAGTTTAAGAGGGGTTTGTTGTTGGTAGCATTTTGTTTGCTTTCTAAAATGAAATGCCAATTGGACCTGTGAATCTCCAAAAACCTGAAGCAAACTCACTTTTCTGCTCCATTTATCACACAACTCTAGAAAAGGGGGAGGCTATCTGATCGTCTGTGGGTTCAAAATTGGGGGATATCTAGATCTAGTAGTTTCCACTAGCAACTTGCTGGTGTTTAGTGCAACATGAGATTGGACAGTGATAATAAATCAGAGCTTTTCTTCCAAATAAACATGAATATGAGGTAAACCTAGAAGAATTTAGATGAAGGACGTATAAACCTCTCTGAGATTACTGGTGTCTGCTGTTTCCCTTTTCTACACTTGGCTTCTGCTACGATGTTGTTGCCATTTGACATTTGCTAAAACCAGCAAGTGGAGGAAATGACACTATGGCATTTATTAACCTGTAGCGTGGATGTTAAACAGGCTTCCCTGAGAGTGAGATATAGCTGCTCTGTGAGAAATAGCCCTTTAGAGCTTACCTGGACATAAAATACCATAAAACAGGCTTACTACGAAAATAATACAGGGTTGCAATGCAGTTGTGATTACAACATATTGCAGCTCTTTCACCATAGAAGTCTTGCGTGCTCTGCAAAGCTAGGACTGCTTTACTGGGAGTTTCAGCTCCAGATATCCAACTTCCTTGCAGCTGACAGCTTATATGCAATTGTGTCTTCCAGCATTGGTCTTTGTATGAGTGATCTGATGTCTTTGAAACAGGGTAGTCAATGCACACTTCTGAAGACATACTGCTATTTCCTTTGGGTTGGGCTTTATTCAGTGCACTCCATTACATGTTATTCCAGTCATACATTTCAGCCAAGATCAAAGCAGTAAAAGTAAAGGAAGAAATGGTTCTGGCTTCAAAATAAACCAAAAATCTTCCATATCTTTTGTGATGTGAATCAATGGTCTCATTAAAAACAAAAGAGATGGTACACCAAAGGCAGCACGCAACTGTTTGGATGCCCAAGACAAAAAGGCTTCAAGCTGGACCAGTTTCTCCTGCTCCCTTCTCCAAGAAGAACAGAGATAAATATGTTTCCATAGCATGAGCTACAGAAATGGGCCAGGGTGGAGGAATACATTCATGTCTTTCTCCTCATGCTCCTGTGGAAGGGCTTAATGCCAAACCATACCTCTGTCTGGGCACATTCTGGGCAGCCCTTAGGCCATAGACCTCACATTTGGCATTTGTTTTCTCTCATTCCCCTCCAAGTGTGAGATTTTGAAACAGCTCCTATCTACAATTGTACACACAAAAGTCAAAGGAATGCGCCTTGGAGGTACAAGGGCTCCAGGAACTTCTGCACAGACAGCACGCACCTAGAATCCCCTTTATGTAAGGGTAGAAGGATCCTCAACAAGGCCAGAGGGACGTTACAAGGTGTGCTCCTCTTGTCTCACCAGCATGGTGAAGATCTGCAGAGGGACTGCTGGGGAAGGAAATGGGATGGAGCAGCAGTTTGCTTCATGGTGTTTCAGTTGAAAGACCTCTTCTTCCTACAGAAATTCTTCCTCTGCCCAGCTCCCTGGGTACTGCAGGCAGGGGCAGTGCTGCTCACATGCTGCTGCCCAAAGTGACATCTGAAATCCCAGAGGGTTTCTTGAGGAGCATCATCAGCTCCTGTGGGCTTCACAATGAACATTTATGCAGACTCATGAGTTAATCTGGTTAATACAAATGAGAAAATAGCCTTTTTCGCAGTGTGTGGAGGTCAACAAAACAGTATAGTAGAGGAATGAAGCGTTCATCTCCCAAAACATAGGCTGATTCCTTTCACCCTCTCCCTTACTAAAACATTAGTTTTGGTTTGCCGTTTTTTGTATTTATTCCCTTTCTCCTTTTTAGAGGATTTTTTTCCTTTTCTTTCTTTTCAAGGCTACTTTAGCACTTAATAAAGTTTTGGATTTTTTCCTGATTAGTAGTTCTGTATATACAGAAGTGAATACAGAAAGTATTTCACACTTCTTGATTCTGCAGACACTTGTGGAATACATACATAATATAGTACCCACTGCCTATGACATTGATGGATGTGAGTCCTAGGAATGAAGAATGATCACTTAAAATGAAATTTGAACCAAGTTTCAACTTCTCTTGAGGTTCAAAGGAAGCATCAGTCACTTTTAAAGCTGCCTGTTGTTTGTGCCACTGCACTTCTCAGTTTGAGGGGAACAGAACAATGCTCCAGCCTTCATGGTGGGCATGTCCACCCGGAGCAATGCAGCATAGGACTATAGGCAGTGAGCAGGAGAAAACTGTGTCTGGGATTGGGAAGAGCTGGATAGCAGGTGGGTGTCTGGAGGGCTTCATGGTGTTGGGAAAGGGGATCTTTCATGCGCAGAAACAGTGTTGGGTCACAGAAACTATTGCATTTGGGACCTGAGCTGGTCTCCTTGAGCTTCTTGATGTCTGCACTGAGGGTCTACCAGCCTAGCTCTTGTGGTGCTTGGTCCCTTTTGCAGCAGGTTTGCCCAAACTGCACGTTAACCTGTCTCGTTTATTATATGTAGACCTGTAATGAATGAAAATTAATCCTGTGAAGACCATGGTATAACTGGAGAAGGTATCGTATTAAACAGGGATGGAAAAGCTGCTTCCTGCGGCTATGACTCATCAGTTTGGAGATGAGAAAGCTGAGCTGCAGTATGGGAGAGGTTTGCAAGGTGATGAAGGTGGTCGGTCAGCAGGCTTTAAAGGGAGTTTTAAAAAGTCATGCGCAGCAGCTTGATAAATGGGCACTAAATTGCCTGGGCACGGGTGTGACTTTAGTCTCTTACATTCAGCAGCTGTGGATGGATGCTTGACAGGTACCAGGGGAAGGAACTGCAGAAAGGGGCCAAGCTCGTTCTAAGTAGCATCTCCTGCTGCCACTGCCAGAGACAGGTCCAGGACAAGACAGCCTGAACTCATAGACCATTTTCATACGTTACAAAGCAGCTTAAGGAGTTGTGAAGTGAAGCAGGTCCATGTTTAGGACCTGTGCTAGGGCTAAAGACTTTCCTGGCAAATCTAATTTAGCTCAGTCTAAACTCCTTTGCTACAAAGCAGCACTGAGACGGCAGGTAGATCTCTTTTCCATCTGGAGAGCTGCAGGGAAAGGGCAGATGTCATGCTGGTGTCAACTGTTTAATACATTTGGAAACACTCAGGGTTTATATTGAATCAGAACTTTAATTGGCTGAGTTTTAATCATGCTGCACACTTGGAAAAACTCACCTTTTCATTACATTGGCTTATGTGCTTTAACAGCCCTGGTTGAAGCAGGGTAACCTGCAGCATTGCTTTAGTCTTTTAAATCCACTAACTCTTCTTACCCAGGCAGAAAATCTGTGCTGTGTATTTGCTGATTTAGGAGTTGGAGTAGCTGAAAGAGGAAAAGAGCAACACAGAGCAGAGCCTTAAGGTATTTATCTGCAGAGATGCGCATTTATCCGCTTGCTAGAAGTAGCAGTATTTTAAAAGACTCTAAGCATGAAATGATTAATCGAATAGAAAGAAAAGGTTGTTCCTGAGAGTTTGGCAAGGCACAGTTGAGAAACTAAGCTTTCCATCCCATTGAAATGCAAATGCTCCAAAGCACAGTCCTTTCAAAAGCCCAGCATTACTTGTTTCTGGGGATCCTTGTTATATGCTTATTACCTTTTTTCCCCCCATGATCTCTAGCTAGGTAGGGAGTGTTTCTGCCTAAGCGTGGCAGTAAGAGAATTAAATGAATGTCACACAACCAGAGACACTGCGGCTCAATTTACACATGATTTGCCTCATTGCCATTAGGGATTGTTCTGTTATGTCTCTTTTTGCAGTCCCAGCCTTCTGACACCAAAGTGGCAAAATCCGTTTCAGATGTGACAGCTGTAAACAGCCTGGAGTCCAAATGACTTCATTTTGCAGACATATTACATACAAAGAAGTCTCAAACTGTAGTTGAGATTCCCTGTCCTTGAGCACCCTTTCTGCAGGGGTCTGCTGAATGGTAGGAATAGTTTGCCCACAGTGCTGACTCAGCAGGCTGGGCTCTTGCAGGGTCCACAGTGGTTTTCAGGGATACCCAGCTGTTAGCACATCTGGAGGTCCTTACAAAGCTTGGGTTTGGAGGTGGAAAAGCAGGAAGGGTGGCCAAGAGCAGGGCTAATGTGCCAGAAAGTCTTATAGAATATGTATCACCCGCTCACATAGTGGTTGTGTTCACTGCAGCAGGAGTAAATTAGCTCAGAGTAAAACCCTGGGTTCCCCAGAAATGCAGGACCAAATGTGCCAGAGAGAAGGAAATGGGAGCAATGGTATTTCTCCTTTTCATGCAGTAGCCACGGTGCACCAAGAAGGAAGATGTGATTTCAGGAGATCTTGGCTGAGTCTCCTTGTCTGATCTACAGCTCCATCAGCGAGGTACGACAGGGGAGCATCTTCCCGCGGGCTTCTGATGGAAACTGGGTGATTGCACGTGCTGCACTGCTGTTTGTGCTCCCTGATCTCACTGGGTTTTGTTTTTAGTGGGACTTGCTGAAGCTGGATTAGATTGAGCCGAAATTATGGGAGCATGGAAAAGAGGGAAATGGAGACGACGGGATTGATTTGGGTTCTTGTTTTTCTATTTGACCATCTGGTCCTGAGTCAGACCGAAAGTATTCTGTTGGCTTTAAGTTCTTAATTCTTTCAAATTCTTTCTATAAATGAAGCTTGTTCTCACTTCAAAAATAAGCACTTCTTTCAAAGGGAAACTGATGTATTTTGCTTTGAAAACACCAATATTTTTATTTTACTGCACTTTTTTTCCCAACCAAGATATATTTCAAATTTAAACAATTTGAGTTTGCAGAAAAGTGTGTTTTTTGATGGATAATGCGCTCATTTGAAATGCTTGCCCAGCTCCAGATGGCAAATAACACCTCTGGGAAGTAGCTGCGATGATATACCTTGAAATCACCCACAGAGCTGGCTGGGGGGAACTGGGGGACATTGAGAGCAAGAGCCTGGGTTCACCAAGCCTGTTAACCAGCACCGAGAGTTAACATATGGACAGGAGACCAGAGGGGCCAGATGCAGGGGCACATAATTTACTGCCTTGCCTGGGGAGATCGGCCTAACAGGGGCTGTGGTTGTACAGCAGGGGCCAAATTAAAATCCTTTGTGATGAGAAGTCTGAATTTGATGCAGGGCAGCAGCAGATCCCCGTTTTTTGCCTCTGGCTTTGAGCTGCCTTTTTTCCCCTCCCCTGGTTGTAGCTTGTAGCCCATCTACATGTGGGGAGGCTTCAGTTCCGAACAGCCTTTTATTTCTTTGGGTAAAAGGCCAAAATTAATACCATTTTGTAATAATTTACTGTGACCCAGGGAGGTCTGTCATGCCAAAGGCAACAGCATTTACCCACTAACCACCTCGAGTGAGACCCTGGCCCCACCAATGGGAATGGCAGCAATCCCATATGTTTTATGGAGTCGGGGTTTCACCCTGCTGCTCCATGAATGGAGCTTGGACGTTGCAAAGGAGGTAATTCTGGGATTAGCACCAAAACTTTTGGGTCCTCCTCCCTGTACAGCTTAGGAAAGACTTGGAAGTCCTTTGGTGACTGTTCTTAGCACAAAGACAAGACTTTGTGTATGCTTGCTGTTTGAAATGGTAGTTAGCTCCTGTTATAATTCTTTTTCTATTCTCTTATTTCTTTCTTCCCCATTAGAAGAAAAGCGACTGTATAAACTCAGCGTGGGTACAAAATCTTCCCATGAGCAAAGCCCTGAAGTGGACTGTATGGTTTTGATCAGGACTAAATTGCATATAAAAAGGCTGGTAATCCAGAGATCTGGGTGCTAATCCTAATTCTCTTGTAAGATTTCTGTGTGATATTAAGATAAATCACTTAATGACTCCTTGCCTCTCTTTCCACCACTAAGAAACTGTGATGAATAACACTCAGCCCATCCACAGAAGGGTTGTGAGGCTTAATTGCATAATATTTGCAAAGCTTTTAGAAATCCTTCAATGTGAAATGGTGCACAAGTGCTCCAATAGCTTTGTCTGTGTAAAGAGCTGCGGGTCCCTGGGCGATGGATGCCGGCTAAACAAGACATTAATATTGTGCTGCGTGGCTGCAGAGAGGAGCAGGATAGGGCTTAGCAGGCAGCATGGGTCCATGCAATTGCAATTTGAGGACTTGTTTCAATGGGCTTGTGTTTAGCTCTGTCTGGAGGGGTCTTCTTCTTCTTGTGCTGCCTATGATCAGCATTTGTGCTGCCTTCCTCTGAAGGGCAGTGCTTGAGGAGAGGTGGCATTAGCAAAACCTGCGCCTGGTCCTGCTGTGCCAGCAGGGAGCTTGTGTCCATAGTCTCACTTTCACAGCGATGCCGAGTCCTTGCAGACAGACCCGGGAATGCAATAACAGCAAAACATGCTCCTTTAACCTACCCGGCACCAGTGTGGAAAATAATACCCCAGATAGGTACCCTGGATGCTTCTATAATTTATTCATTCAACAATTTCTTTTGATGTAGTTAATGTTGTATTTCCCTGGCCAGGGCTGGCACATGAAGCGTGAGAAATCCTTATGGACAGATTGCTTTGCCTTCCCGAAAACAAACTTGTGTTATCTGCTGAGTGGCCTAAATGAGCTGAATCCCTGGGGATGTGCTGCTGGGCCACGGGGGAAAGCACTGGCTGTCTGCTGGAGTGCTCAGGCTCATGTTTGAGAAGGGAAGGGGTAAAACAGAGGCCAGCATCCAGGGGATGGCCTGTCAGTACCTGGACTGTTCAGTCTCTCCTCCAGGATTTTGAATTCATGTAAATACCCACAAATGATGAAGAAAAGCATCTCTGGTGCACTTCTTCATTAAGCTGTATCCATGAAATCCTTGCGATTTGCTTTCACCTCTTCATCCCACTAAGAGACATCCCTCCCTTGTCCAAAGCTTCACTTCTTAATCATGTTTTGTGCTTGCCTTGGACCTCTTGTAACAGTGAGGTGCAACAATAAGTGGATTTCTCCAGCTGAATTTGATGAACAAGACTTTCATGATTTAGACCAAATCCCTAAAATGCCAGGCTGGGGGTAACAAAAGGGATGAATTTAAGTCAGTGGTTTTGCTTTTGGAAAGAGATTTTTATTCTTTGACTTTTCATAGCCTGGAGATTTCAAATCCCCAATTCATCCCAATGCACTGGTGAAACTCAAGGTATTTTTAAACAGAGGGGTCCCTTAAGCTATATTTTATCCCTGGAGCAAGAACTCTAAGGATAACTGTTAATCTCAATCTGATTTCATGTGCAAAACAGCTGCTTGGATCTCTCGCCTTGCATCTGTCTCAGATGGGGCTGTTTTCTACCACTCTGTTTAGTGGAGCCAGAAAGTTAATTTAGTGCATATTGGGAAATTCCTCAAACACCATGAGACTTAACACCATTTTTTCCATCAAACCCTTGGAGTTTGTGTTGATATTTAGAGGTGTGAGACTGCAGTGCTGGGGAGTGGAATGTTTCACTAATTTATTGGAAGGAGCTGATCTGGGGTGTTATCTCCATAGACCAAGCTGTTATTGTTTCACTTACAGGCTAAGTGCAATATAACTCAAAGTCACAATGCGTTCCCTGTAATGCAAACCCCACAATACTCTCCTGTGGCTGACACCTGAAGTAAAGTATGTGTCTGCCAGCTTCCTCGAGTAATTTGCCAGTGTATTCTAATTGGGTTTATATAAAGCCCGAGTTTATTTATAGATAATGCTTTTAAGTGCATTATCCAGTGGTTAGGGTGCTAGTTTGGGAATTGTGACGTGGGAACTCTTGGGCTGGCTTCGCTCCTGCCTCTGCTGTGATTTTGGAGGAGTCTCTGAAGGCAGAAGCACCTCTGGGTCTTGCAGCCTGAGCAGCCCAGCATCACCCAGCACAGTGCCTGTTGCAGGTGGTGGGAAATGCCAATTGGCTTAAATGTGAGTAATGTAATTAGAGTTACAGGAACATGAACGTTCCTTCAAGTGCAAGGTCTGGGAAGTCAGGTTATGAGAGAATCACTCTCTATGGCTCAGAAGAGGAAACGGGGGTCAAAAAGCACAGAGCTGTTACTTTTGAGTTTCCAGGGCTCTGTGCAGGGGAGGTTTCCAGGCAGAAAGAGGAGAGCTCAGCAGAAGGGCGAGAGGACCCAGCTGGCTCTGTGTGAAAGAAGGACTTGTTGATAGGAAGTGGTAACAGTTCCGATCAGCGCAAGAGCAGGGAGTTGTGTGTCACTTCGGTACTCACAACCAGCTATTTCAGGGACACATAACTCAAATCCGGGTAGCTCCCACCACTTCCAGAGCTTCCCATCACACTAAGTTTTGAGGCACAGGGTCTGCATCAGAAAGTGCTACAGAAAACGTGCATCTGGAGCAGCAGTCAATAACGGGGTGCTTCAGTGCCTGGTGCACACTGGTGCCTCCATTATGGCTCATCCATAAAGAACTACAGCTCTCGCAGAGAGGGAGAAAGCTGTGTAGGAGGTAGCCCAGAGGAGAGGGCAGATGGAAAAGCAGCAGGAAAACAAGCAGCCTTCAAGCATTCAGATGTGCTCAATGAGGGCCTGCTGGGCAGGGTCCAGAGTCTGGTACTTAGAGCAGCTTTGGCTGCTCTCCAGTGGGTTTGCAGGTGATTGAGAAATGTTCCTGTGATAAACAGTCACGTCAAGCCTCTATACATGATGTACATGTGGCTGGTGGAGGGCAGGAAAGGGCTAAGAGGTTATGTACACCCTCCCTCCTTGCTGCTGGCCCAGTCAGCACACAGTGCCCTGGTATCACCCGTATCATTGGATGTGTCCAACTGCCATGGACTGGAAGAAGGTCAAGTTTTGACCTCGAGGTTGTTAACTAGGATGTCTCCTGGCAGTAGGTGAGCTGCAGCATAGCTACACGTACACATGGCTTGTGTTTTCTCCCTCCCTCCAACCCCATTTGCTTTCTCTGCAAATAAACTTGCTTTGTTTTCTCATTAGCCCCCCAGGGCAATGTGGAGCATGTGTAATGCTCCCAAAGATGGATGGGCTTAGGGGTACTATTGCTTCTGCCCTACACAGCAAGAAAATTTCAGATCCCTTTACCTCGGCTCCCAAAATCTGTTTAAGCACTCAGTCCCACTGAAACTCTGCTCCAAGGATAGCTGATAGGCTGGAGCAAGGCAAGCAAGCAGTGGAGACACAAAAGGGAGCCTTAAGACCCTGACTTGCATATAAACCAGATCTTGTTTAAAAGGAAGAGAAAAGCTTGATCCCGCTTGCTGCTTTTTATGGGGATGGAGGAGGTTATTCAGTAACCTGCATGGCCACAAAGGCACTTTTGTTCCTAATAGGTCCTGAAATGTTACGACCTAATGTGTAACTTCATAGTTTACTCATGTAGTAGCATCGAGGTTACTGTGTAAGGACATGAAATAGCTGCTTCTTAATGATAGAGCAGAGCAATGCTCCGGGCACCTGCTCTGGGAGGAGAGGCTGTGCCAACCTAAGCGTGAAAGCTGCTGCTCCTCTGTGCTCAGAATTGTGCATCATGCCTGTGAATGAGAATGGCTGGGACAGAGGGGTTCAGCACCCAAAAAACAACCTGAACGTACCTGGGAGATGCTGGCACATCACAAGCACGACTGGGACTCTCCCTACAGCTCGAGGTGCTGGCTTGCTGAGAAAAATGCAAGCTCTGTACACTTTTAAGTTGCTTTATATTTGTTTTAGCAGTTTGCTTTAAGCAAAGAGAGGTATTTCCGTTAGCGAGAGGCTTCCTTTGCACTGTAGGGAAAACCATGTGGACAAACTAGTCCATGGGAAAAGATGTGAGCAAACCTAATGCTTCATTCACCAGCCAGCCTCCGGAATCTGCGTTCCTTATTACCTGAAGTTGTGAGTGTCACTGATACTGAGATATTGTTTGCTTTTCTAATCCCAGCAGGGGATTAGTTTGAAGCACGAGGACCAGGAGCCTTCATAATGCTAGACCTAGGCAGCGAAACTGCAGCTGATGCTGTTATTCAACTCAGTAACTGAGTCTTTGAGGAATTATTCTGCATTATTTGCTTCTCTTGTATCGCATGGCAGGAAGCGCCACAGGATAATTACTCGCATTAGAAATGCTTCCTTTGGTCTGTTTTGAACATTTCACGTTTCATCTTCCCGGGTGCCCTGTCAGAGGAGCATCCCGTGGACTGCAGGGCTGTTACGAGGTGTTACCAGGGAGCGGCCTCCCTGAAAGAGCTGAAATAGCCCTAAAATGCTGGTGGTAACGGTGCAAAGATCACTGCAGATGGAGACAAGGTGATGCGGTCTGGTCTTCTATTGCCAGGTTTTGTACTTCCTCCTAATTTACTGAAGATGGCTATTAACAGCCACAGCTTTTCACAGTTTTTGGTGGGAATATCTCCCTTTTTAATGAAATAAATGAAACAGGGCAGGAGGGCACAAAACTACACGGAATATGAATTCTGGAGCTTTGCTTTCTTTTCCTGCTTATACTTGCATTGCTTTATGCTTTTATTTATCAAAGCCAAGTTTAGAGGAAACAAATGTTCTTATGGCTCATTTCCACTCCTGTCCATCCAAACGGAACAACTTCATCTTGCCCAGGCAAGGTGCACCAGGGCACCATTTATGATACAAGGGCAAGTAGTGATTGCCCAAGCTACGGCCCGGGTGTCTGGATATCTTGTGTTAATTCAGCATGAATCTGCTCATCCCTAAGGCAAATGTGTGCATCACAGCAAGCAGGGATTTACCCTTAAGAGCAATCTGCAGCCAGTGGGATGAAGTGAAACATCCCCTTCCTGGCAGGAGCAGTAGCGGTTCCCGGGGCTGTTTCACACGGATGCTGCTGGCCTTGTTTACTTTTTCCTTTTTCTGCCCTTTCTACAAATATTATTGCATTTGTCAAACAGACCAATTAAATGGCCCAAACCCTTAATGAAAACCTTGACTTTTCTTTAACCTTCTTGAGGAATTGCTCATTAGTGAGAAATGTTGCCTCTGCCTTGTACACACTCAGAAAATACAACAAAACCATGGTCAGGCAGGATAGTGCTGGCTTCCAGCAGTGGGAAACTTTCTTATCCCTTTCTTATGCATCCTGAGAGCTCAGAAATGGCAAAAATAGACCTTTAGTGCAAGATCTTTCTAAAGAAATAGCTGAAATAAGTTATTTGCTGAGCAATGGCTTCTCTGGGGTTTGGTTCTTTAGCAAGAAAGGGAGCTCAGTGATGCATGGGGAGAGGGACAGTCACTCCCACTTCTCCCCTTTCCTCCTGCCCTGTGCCTCAGTGAGAAAACTGATTGTTTCATCCTGTGCCACCACAAAATGAAAAGAAAAGCCATTTTTTCTCTCAGCTGCTCTAATTCTCCATGCAGGCAGAGAGCTCACAGCCTCTCTCCCCCATCCCAGCTGCATTATCACCAAAATCATCAGGTTTTCATTACTCTTATTCCTGCCCCAATAAAAGACATGAGGAGCAATAGTAGAACTCAGCCTGACGCAGAAGGCCTTGCAGTACTATTTGCACCGGTGGCAGGCAGCCGTGGCATAAGGCAATGAGGCATGCCTGCTGCTCCGAGATAAAGCACGGGGCCCGCCAGCATTTTTGCAGGAGAAAGTGGTGCTCAAGCACACATACACACACCCTCCTGTGTGTTTCTGAGCTCTTACCCTCAGCATCCTTTGCCTGTTCCCTCTGTTGTTGTGTGTATCACTGTATAATGCCTGACTCTTTAGGTCTGTCTTGAGTAGACTTGGATTACGCAGACAATCACATATGGGCTTAGGATGTGTCTATACCCAGCACTAAGCACTTCCCTGGCTGACCTTGCTACCAGGACCTTGGATCTAAGATGACAGAACCCACGACAGATCTTCACAGAATCCCAGACTGGTTTGGGTTGAATAGAACCTTAAAGCCCCTCCAGCTCCAGCCCCTGCCATGGGCAGGGACACCTTCCACTGGAGCAGATTGCTCCAAGCCCTGAAAACCTGGCCTTGAACACTGCCAGGGATGGGGCAGCCACAGCTTCTCTGGGCACCCTGTGCCAGCGCCTCAGCACCCT
>JAOEHY010036299.1:0-10425 GCA_025447955.1 Psilopsiagon aurifrons
AAAAAAAACAACACAGCTCCACACCGGCTACCAAGAAGGAGAAAAATGACTGCTACTGCCGAACCCAGGACACTAGTTTAGTGGGCTTGAGGATCTTTTAGACAAGCATGGAGGTATTTTTCGCAAATGACAGGCTACTGCTAAAACTCCATGTTTGCTCCATGAAGAGACACAAACGAGTGTTCCCACCAGTCAACACTCTCAATTAAAAGCATTAATTGCTCTGATTCCAGCTTCTAGGACTACCTTGAATGAAAAAAATCATTAAGTAACAGGGATCAGACTCAAACCCAGGTCTCTCTCTTCTGAGATGAAGGTACTAGTCTTGGCTGAACATAAGTGCTCTGTACTAGCTCACTATTGCTTTAGTCTTGCCTTTGGTGTGTGATAATTCTCATAATATTTGCATTCCTACATACAAGATTTCATTGTTTTAGTTGGAAGGAATGTCTTCATAGCAAGGAATGCTGCTCCTTTCTCTGTCGTAGAAGGGACAGAACTAACACTTCCAAATACGTGAGTAAGGTATGAGAGAGAAAGAAGATAGAGTAAAACTAATAATCTCCTAATTTATAGATTAAGGAGAAAAAAAAAAAGCCCAAACAAAAAACAACCACCAACCAAACAGCAACACAGAAAAAACCCTACAACACAAAAATAAAATGCTATAAAGGTTATACAACTTAAATAAAAATAGTTTCTATTATTAAAAATATTCAGGCGTACTTATGTAATGAGTCTCACATACCCACGTTAATACAAGAATGGCTTATATAGCAGGTGAGATTCAGTTACCTAGATATAGGCATCTAAATGCATATATTGGCTCTTTTAGGGTACCCAAGCCATCCCATGAGACAGGCTACCATGACATGGGATCTTCAGGAGACCTCAATTTACTGGCGTGGCAGCTGGAAGCAAAATGGAATGTCCAGTTTATCTCAGGTTACATTAAATGTCTACCTTTAAGCAGCTGAACACCATCCAGAGAGGCAATAGAAAAGAATCACACAAGCAGTTGATCATGTTAAGCGCCAATGATCAAAATTGTCCCTTAAAAAGAAAAAGTTAAAGAAAAAACTGTGCAGCTAAAGAAAAAGGTTGAATGGTAATTTAAAGAGAAGAGTCTTACAAGAAGATGTGGAGTGTCTAAATAAATGAACATGAATTTGGCAGATGACAATCTAAAGCAGTCAGTCAGAAACGGTTTGAGGAACAGCTTGCCAAGGTTATAAAAAATAATACTAGATATTTTTTTCAGAGGCATAGAATGTCATGAGCCAATAAGTAACTAACATAAAAAGAAGAGTTCTCAGAAATATTTGTCTTCAGTTAAAAAGGCTAAATGATTTTTCTGTATCTGTGCTCACCATGCAGAAATGGAAGAGTTTCCCACGCTGGAAGGCTTTTGAGGGTTCTGTTTCAGGATCTGTTGCAAACTGACATTTCTGTAGAGCTTACAGAATAACAGAATGAAGAGTAACAAATCATGCTAGAAACCTGAAAAAATCAAGGAAGATATAGTTGAGCCACCAGCTGTACTATATGACCTGTTTTGAATCAGCTGTGGTAATAGATGGTTGGGAAGTGGAAGAAGATGCTCAGTTAAAAAAAGATAAAAAATCAAAGGGATATTGAGGGAACAATAGAACACTAAATTAAGAATTTACAAAAGAAAGATTATTCAAATTATTCTGAAAAAAATAAATTAGAAGATGCTATCAAGGTTCTCTAAAGGAGTCAGTAAGAAAAAAAAAACATTGAAATAATTTCCTTTTCAAAAGACATTCAGTAATTCTATCAACAGAGTCCTTTGAGAGCCTCATAGTAAAATGTGAAGAATCATAGAATCACAGAATCAACTAGGTCAGAAAAGACCTTTAAGATCAAGTCCAATCATTGCCCCAGAACTGCCATGACCATCACTAAACTGTATCACTGAGGGCCTCATATGCACACTTTTTGAATGGGATGATGACTCCACTTCGCTGGGCAGCCTGTTCCAATGCCTAATCACCCTCTCTGTGAAGAAATTTTTTCTAATATCCAGTCTACGCCTCAACTGGTGCAGCTTGAGGCTGTTACCTCTTGTCTTACCCCTTGTAACCTGGGAGAAGAGACCAACCACCCTCTCACTGCAACCTACTTTCAGGTAATTGCAGAGTGATAAGGTGCCCCTGAGACTTCTCTTCTTCAGACTAAACAGCTGCAGTTCCCTCAGCCATTCCTCACAGGTCTTGTGCTCCAGACCCTTCACCAGCTTTGCTGCCCTTTTCTAGACCTGCTCCAGCACCTTAATGACACTCTTGAAGTGAGGGGCTCAGAACTGAACACATGATTTGAGGTGCAGTCTCACCAGTTAAGAACAGGGAACAATCACTGCCCTGGCCCTGCTGGTCACACTATTTCTGATTAGGCCAGGATGCCATTGGTCTTCTTGGCTATCTGGGCAAAAAGATAAAGGATATGCAGTAAGAGGAAAGCTTCTAACATGGAGAAGTAGTTATATAAAAAGATTGGAAAGAGAATAGGAGCAAAATTTCATTTCTGCCAGGGAGAGAGAAATCACCAACAGAATTTCCACAGGAATATATGCTCTGTTCTGTTCAACATGATTATAAGCAACCTGAGAAAAGCTACAAAGAATGACATAATAAAGTTTATTGACACTACTAAGCTTGGGAATAAAATTGGAGATAGAAAATGAAAGTAGATATAGTGATGTATATGGGACCAAATAAAAAAATAAAAATATCTTTTTTTTTAAATACCGTATTGGGTTCTGGGCTAATACTGCAAAGAAAGATAATTCAGTTATAATAATTTCATGTGAAATCATCTGTGCAGTGCTTTTGAATGCTGAAGAAAGACCAAAACCAGATAGAATATTAGGAATTATTAAGAAAAATAAAGAGAAAAAAAAAAAATGAGCCAAAATACAGCAGTGCTCCATCTACTTGGAAGAAAAATAACTCTATCCAAGCTGAAACCAGGACAGACACATTTGATCTGACAGTTCTCAGCGAATCTATAAAAAAATGCAATTCAGCATAATAATATCGCTTACCTTGTGAGGGTTTTTTTTTTTTCTCTTTCTATATATTTGAAAGTAAGAAAATCCTGAATACACTGAAAAGAGTTACAATATTGTAATATTGAGTACAAAGGAACGGCTTATTATTTTGCTTGTATAGGCCACTCTCACCTCTTATTTTAGATCTGAATGCATTTTAATGATACGTATGAACAGAATCAGTTTTTTCTCAGAGGGCATGTATTAATTAAAATACTTAATATATAAAATGAATTAATATATAATGCACTGCTCTGTTTACTGCTGGCAAATATACGTGTTCAGTCTATAAGACATGAGAAAGCTTTCGAATATGTCTGGTTTTAAACTTACTTTTAATAGATTTGCAGTATTTCTGCAAAATTCTAAGTGGGGAATTGGCATTACTGCATTTACTAAAATAGTTAATAGCAAAAGACACTTTTGGGATAGTATCATGATCACTCTAATGTTGCACATAAATTATATTACGTTTAAATACAAATTTGATGTAGTTATTTTTTTTACTCAGGAGATTTAAATTTGCAGAATATTCAAGTTTCACAATAATGCTTCAGATGTGGAACTTAATAAACGCAAGTTATATTTTCTTCCCTTATCCCAACACCCATTAGAAATGATTCAGGATTTCAGCTGGGGTTATCAAATCCAATATGGCATGTGTGGGAAGGGAGAAGGCATATGATCACCAGCCATCTTTTATAAAATTATGGAAATTAGTACTATCAGAGAACATAAGGGACTATTAATATACTAGTTTGGGTTTAATTGCAAGGAAAACATCGTAAAAAATCTATGTAGGATGTGTACATATCAAGAGTGTTCACTCTGATTGTGAGAAAAACTGTCTCAAAGGGCCTGTTTTTTACATGATATAACTAACTTCAGCTATTACATCTATAAGATAAGATTGCCTTTCCAGAGATGTTGGGGGCCATCTTGTGGGTACTGGGTACAAGTCTTATGGGGTATCAAATAGCTTATGCAAATTGCTAAAATATGTATATTACTTTACATGTTCTCTACTAAGTAGTTATCAGAAAATCTGGTGTGCAGCATTTTGGATGGACAAAGTTAAGGGCAAGTATATATTTAGACCTGACTGGTTGAAATTTTCTGACAATACTTTCTCACTCTGAAAAGATAGATGTAAAAGGATGCTTTAATTCATTCTCATTTTTTCTTTCAGACCCATGATCCCTCAGCTCTCTGGGCTTCCCTCCCCTGTGTTTGCCTCCTCCTGTATTTGAAGGACTATGTACAGCTTTTTCCATTCTTCTGTAACCAACTCACAAACCTTGCTACACAGGTTTATTTGATGTCATAAGCCAAACACAGCAGGCAGCACTTATGAATAGCTGACTTTAGAAATGGCAGGAAAAAAAAAATTCTTTTATCTGTCTGTCTATCTACATACCTATTTGATTTTTTTTTTTTTTTTTTTTTTTTTTAAAGTTCGGGGTTTGTTTACCTCTTTCCAAAATATAAGAATTATTTTATGGGGAGAAAATTTAAATTTTCACCCTACATTGTGCTATAAAATGAATTTTGTGGTAATAAATATCCTCTGTGAACAGCTTCTTTAGGAAGAAGGAAGAGGGAATATTCCAATTCCTGAAAATCGCTGAAAGGCATGAACAAGTAGGGATCATTTTAAAGGGTTCCATTTGGAATGAAGAATGTAATGAACTGCTCCATCTTGCTTACTAACTCAGAAATGTTTCATGAGAAAAAGAGATACAGAGGAGATTAGGATGTTTTGTAAATAAATATATAATCATAATTATAGTACTGATTTTAAAAGAAAATCTATGCCTTTATGAAACTTTTCTGAAGGAAGATTTCTAGCCTCTATATATTTCTTCATTCCTTTTAAACTGAACTAAGGTCAAGAATTGAGATTTTTAAAATTACAGGAAGCAGAAAGTGTAAAAAAATATTGGTCGGTTAACAAGCTTGATATTTTTAGCATCACAGAAACTGAAACATCAGTTTTTCTAAATGATCTAAAATGCTATTAGTGAAGACTAATGCCATTCTAATGGTATTACGGAGACAGTTTGCCTTTTTTTTTTTTTTTTTTTTTTTTTTTTTTTTTAAAGCATTTTGCTACAATCTTCCTCTTTAGTACCTTCCCTCTTAGGAACTGTAATTTACAAGCTTTATGTTCTGGGCTGATGAAGCTAAAATTGATCGGCAATGGATGAAATTTCCAAAGCATTTGTGTCAACAGAACATGAAGGACCTAGCAATTAAAGAATATTTTTAAAGGAAAATCCTTTCTGAAGATTATTAAATGAGTGCAACAAAAGGCAATAGTATAATATGAATTAAATATCCTTAAGTAAACTTTTGAATTTGCTATTCTTGTTAAGACTTCTAAGAAACAACAATATTGACATTTCTCTAGATATCTATCCCATGAAAAGTTGCAATAAATTCTGTGTATTATAATAGACTGAAGCGAATTAACCTGAAAAAAAAAAAAAAAAAATTTAGGTTTCACTTATGTTTTCTCCTTTAAATTTTAGGTAAATAAATGGAGAAAGATGATTGATGTGTAAAATCATATAACTATAATATATGAAACTGAACAAAAATTATATCATTTAATATAATTTTTCCAGGCTTCAGTTGTATAATAGTAGTGAAATTAGCTCAGTAGGATATTTCAGTATAAAACTTATCAAATGTGTTTGTTCTTGGACACATATTGGGCTAATTTTACTTTTTCTTTAAATCAATAACTTGCTGTTATAAAACAGTTATTTTGAGGTAACGGTTAGGCATAGGACATGGATCTTGAAAGTGATGGATCATTGAACCTTTAAAGTTTAATAACACCACAGTATAAGATCCATAGAACTTTGTGAACTTTTGTAAGTCCTTGGTGTATCTCACTGATTTGCATCTCTCAGGAGATTGTGGTTATTACTAGACCTTGTAACATACTTTTCATCTGCAAACAGCAAGTGGGGGTGAAAGAGGAGCCTGAAGCTGTTTGAGACTGTTTTAATGAGTGAAACCTCCTTGAATTGACTTTCAGAAAAGACATTAATTGCAGAAAGGTCTCATAGTAATTATAGTATCTTGAAACATGTAAGTTATCTTGCCATAAAATGGGGCCTACACAATCAAATTATTACAGGCACAATATTAAACTGCCTCCTTTTTGTGGTTTGCTCCCACTATTAGCATGTTCTCATTAGCCAAGTTAAAGTATTTCATTTCTACAGATTTTATAGTAGACGGGTTTTATATTGCACTTTAGGGGCTATAGGACTAATAACATATCTCTTCATAATGTGCAGTGAAGCAGCAGTGCTTTAAGTACCCCATGCTTGCATTCCTGCATTTTGAGAATAACCTAAAATCAAACAAACCTCTAAAGATGCATTAAAGTTTCAGGGCTTCATCTTCCACAAAGAAAATCTTATGTAGTATTAGATGTGGTTATTTTTTTTTCTTTTTTTCTTTATTCATTTATTATATTTTTTTTTTTGTCCTCAAGATAAAGCCAGAAGATTATGTTAACTTACGGGCTGGCATAAGTGGGTGATACAGGTAGTTTGTAGTAACACAAAACTATCATAGGCTTCCTGAGTAAAAAAAAAATTCAAGGAACATACAGGAAATTTATAGCCAGATGGGACCACTACTGTAAATTTATCCTGGTTATTTCCATGTGGGAAAGCAACAGATTGAAAAGACATTTTTATTTTCCCAAAATATGTATCATACATGAAAAGAATTTTAAAATATTTTTTTGCTCCCCTGAAGGTGGTTAGGAAAGCAGAATAAGTTTTTACTTGAATGAAAATGTGATTGTCGACAACTGCAGTTCATTCCACTCTGTGCTTTTTTTCCCAGGATAACTGGTTATGCTGCATTGAGTTCTACTCTTTCCCAACTGTACATCACTTATGCTTAATTGTTCTGCTTCTATCAGAGCATTTAAAAGGTCCAGAAGGGTTGAAGAGAGCTTTTACCCTCAAGTTAGGTCTCAAAAATCAGGTTCTTTTCTGTAACCACAAATAAATTTTGCTTACAGAAATCTCTTCTGTGGAAAAGATTTGCAAAAAATACACCAAGAAGAAAAGTTTATGGATTCTTTCATGTTCTCGTAATTTCTTTAAAGGCCTATTTAATGCAAAATTTCAACAAAAAACTATTACTTTTTATATCAGTTCTAAATTACAATATAACAATGCATGGAAAAAATATCTCTAAGGATGATTTTATCATCTGTTTAATCTCCTATCAATTCTTAGTGAAAGATTTTGATTGAAAGACTTGTAAAAAAAGTTAATCTGCTAAAAACAGTCAATATTTGACCTTATGTCATCTACTATTTCCTACCATTTCTGCTTAACAAAAGTTACTTCTATTCAGATTTGCTCTTATAAAACACTGAATGAAATAGTCATCTGTACATGCTTCTAAAAATATAATATATACCTTTAAAGACATCATTTTAGATATGACAAAACTTGTAGGTATTGTGTTTACCTGACTCTCCAAACTGAGAAATATATTACTACTGTTAGAACTCCTTTCACTTCTCTTCAGCTAGAGGTTGTAACAACTGCTGTTCATATATGGGGCTCACAGTATATCACCTCAATAATTCCAGTAGTATCAGGCATCTTTGTATAAAAATTTGACATACATATCTTTGACTTAATCACATTCCTGTTTCAATGAGTTGCCAATTTTTTCCTCTAGGTTACTCTGAAACTATCATAAACCCCATATGCATATTGTACAACTTATCAAGCTTGTCACTTCTTGGTTTGAGGTTTTATTTCAAGCTGAGAACTTCTGGGTGAAGATCAGGGGAAGGAAGACCAACATGTGTAACATCACAGTAAGCATCTTCTTACATAGGCAAGAAATGAAGGTAGTATGAGTTATATTCAGACAACTGGGAAAAAATCTCAATCATGGTCCCCAGTTACCCTGGGAAACTTTCTGCCGCAAAAGTGCTACTGCTAGCTGCAAGCAATCCAGGAGATTTTTGGAATGTGGGGGTTTGGGGATGATTTCTTTACATAGGTGGCCAAAATCTCAGAGAAGCAGTCTGCTGGGCCTTCTGCTCAATGTTAAAGAAGAATTGGCCGAAGCTGTGGTAATAGCAGCCTTTGTGCATTTCCTTAAGCACAGAGGCCTGGGAGATAAGGACCTGAGCAGGCTGATCTGCTTTCGTTGGATCAGATAACCTCCCATCCAACCTCAAGAAATCCATGATTTATGGAGGTGAAAATGAACCAAGTTATTACGGTGTCAGCTTTTGCTGAGGCTAGCGGCTTGGAGCCTCAGGTTCTCTTTCATGCTTGCATTTCTGTAGACACAATTGCTTGGAAAGGGACAGCAAATTTATGAGGCAGTTGTCCTTCCTGTTTGTTGACAGAACTCCCACTCAAGAACTTGCTGTCAGGTGAAAAAAATGCAGTTCTAGTGGTCTCATTTTTGTACAGATACTTTAATGGGAGTTTTGAAAGAAAGTACAAAAACTGTTGTCATACACAAGACATGTAACCATATTAGAGGCTGAATCCTGTCAGACGATGCAGATTAAGAAATTCACATCCATCCATGCCTAAATTCATATTAAATAGTGCATTAGATCATTCCAAAGGGCTTACCAACATAATTTTAGAATAAACTATTTTACTTTAAACGTAGAAAAAATGTACCATTCTCTGTGTCGTGACTTGTTAATTGAAAGTCAAGTTTGTATTTGTTCAACATCAACAAAATATTTAGGATGATCCTGACCACAACTCTGATATAGGGATAAGGTGGATTAGATTCCCATTTGAACTCCTGACAACCTGTTCATCAACTTAATATTGTTTGGGCACGTGTTTTATGTATTTGAAACACAAATTCTTTGCAAATGAAAGGTTTAAATGATGTAGCAATAGCACAGAAAAATATTTATTGTAATTATAGGCCAAAAGTCGTGCAAGTTGAAGGAAATACTTCTTATTTAATGTGCCTTACAATGCTGAATGAACTCATATCTGAACTTAGAGACAATCTAGAACCACTTCATGCAAATTCTAACGGCTAGATTGCAACTGCTAATGATCTGTAAAAGGAAAGTCAATTTACCTCTTGATAGAGATTACTGTACCAAATGTAGCAAAAAGCTATGTGACATGTGAAATGTATGCTGTTCAATGGGGAAAGACCCTATTATTATGTCCAGTTTCCTTTTGGTGGCAAAGGAAATAGGTCTGTTTTCTGTTAATTTTTAAGTAAGTCACAGACATTCGCAAGATGATTTGTGCTTTTGTTTTCTGCCCTTTACTAGTTAAGAATTTTTTTTTTTTTCTTGTATTTACGAACATATATATAGGGTTGATGAAATGCTTAACATGAGCAGCAGCATGTGCTCGCAGTACGGAAAGCAACCGTGTCTTGGACTGCACCCAAAGAATCAGCAGGTCGAAGTAGGTGATCCTGCCTCTCTACTCTGCTCTCGTGAGACCTCACTTGGGGTACTGTGTGCAGTTCTGGTGTCCTCAACATAAAAAGGACAAGGAACTGTTGGAACAAGTCCAGAGGAGGGCCACAAGGATGACCAGGGGACTAGAGCACCTTCCGTATGAAGATAGACTGTGAAAGTTGGGGCTGCTCATCCTAGAGAAGAAAAGGCTGCATGGAGACCTCATAGCAATATTCCAGTATCTGAAAGGGGGCCTACGGAGATGCTGGGGAGGGACTCTTCATTAGGGACTGTAGTGATAGGACAAGGGGAAATGGTTTCAAACTTAAACAGGGGAAGTTCAGGTTAGATATAAGGAAAAATTTTACTGTGAAGGTAGTGAGACACTGGAATGGGTTGCCCAAGGAAGCTGCGAATGCTCTATCCCTGGCAGTGTTCAAAGCCAGGCTGGATGGAGTCTTGGGTGACATGGTTCAGTGTGAGGTGTCCGTGCCCATGGCAGAGGGATTGGACCTACATGATCTTAAAGTCCTTTCCAACCCTAACTATTCTATAGTATTCTATGATTCTATAGTATTGCACATACAATTTCACAGTTCCTTTTAGCTGTATTTACCACCCTTTAGATCAATAAACTATTTAAATTATGAAAAATTGCAATGGTTGGAATACTATCAAGCTAAATAATATTTTATAGTACCGTTGATATTCCCACACACCTTGATTGGTTTGCCTTGTATTTGCAACTTTTCTTGACATCTGCCAGGCATAATGTGATTTGTAGCACTAAGGAGTGCTGATTTTTTTCACTGAAGTTAATTTGGTGTCATGGGTTCAGCAGTAGCAGTCATTTTTCTCCTTCTTAGTAGCTGGTGCAGTGCTGTGTTTTTAACTTGTG
>JAOEHY010036300.1:0-47721 GCA_025447955.1 Psilopsiagon aurifrons
TTATACCAACACCCTGTCCTGCCATAAATACTGTTTTTAGCTGTGATTAAAAGCATATGTCTCGGTCTGGTACATCCAATGCTCTCGCAGAAGTATTTTCTAATTGCTCTTTTGCAGTAAAGCAGAGAATTGGATTTTAAATACGAACTTTGTTTCATAGGTCATGGGTTGAAATTGGTTAGTAAAAAGGGTTAAATAAAATTAGTTGGTATTTTGTTAGTGTTTTGTATAAGACAGATTTAATTATTTATCTCTTACTGGACAAGACTTTCATCTCCTGGAATGCATGGCTACTTGGATCAATGCTGTATATCAGCTCTTTTGCATAACGAAAGCTGGACACTTGTTCCTTGACACATTATGAATTGCAGGTATTCTTATGTGGCATCACGGTGGAGCTCTGTCCTCAGTCTGGAGGCCTAAATTCTTACATATATTTGAGGGACATGGGCATTTTTGTGGAAGTCAAGACAGGGCCCTGACAATTGCCCAAAGCTGTGCAGGTGTCCCATGAGATTGCTGTATATCTCAGCTCTCCAAACAGAGATAACCAGGAGCAGAGCTGTATTCCTGAACAACTAAAGGCTCTAAGGTCACAGTAGCAAGCCTCCTGTTTTCTGAAACAGGAAGGCTAAATGATGCAAATGAAAGCACTTCCCAGGGACCAGAGGGACTTGGCTGAATGAAAGCCTGGAAGGATGTAGCGGGCACAGAGAGAGACAGGGCTATAAATCCTCCTTATTTCTGCTCTGCTTTACTGGATGCCTTTGTACTTCATCAATTTCAGAAGCCAAGCATTTAGTTTATGTTCAGTAAAATCTGTCTTTCCTGAACTGAAAAGCCTTACCTCATCCTGAGTCCCCATGTAAGGGAAGGTCTGGGCATGTTCGCTGTGAGACCCTGACAAGTCTGGGATCCTGTCATGCACACAGACCCCAGCCACCACAATATCTGCTCTGCAGAGACGAAGACCTTGATTTTGCAGCTCCTGTGCCTGCATCAGGCTCAGCCAAACCTCCCTGCGTAGGGAAGAATCTCCCTTCCTGCAGAAGACCACAGCCATAACAGGGGTTTTGCTCGAGGGAGGACTGCAGGAGCAACCCTTAAGCAGTCGATAAGCATGCAAAGACTTGTAGGTAGGCATGGTGATTCTGGGGTATGAACACATTCCTGGAGCCAGGCGGCCAAACTGGCAGTCTGCATGCCCCTTACAGGGGAAAACATGGGAATGTCTGAGAAATTGGCAGCTGCCAGTGAGAAGTGTGTGAGGTGGGGAGAAAGAAGAGCAGGAGCTTTGTGCTCTCCAGACAAGTTGCAGGTTGGAGCCACTTTACTTCTCCTTGCAGGTAGCTGAAATAAAATTGGGAAAATCTACTCTTTCAGAAGACTGGAGGAGATGGGAGAAGTACCCTGGCTGCTGCTGTGGCTGTGCAGGTCCACCTCTCTGAAGGCAGCAGCAGAGCTGCTTGCTCTCTTCATGTGGCAAGGGAGAGAGATGACAGAGGCCATCTCCTTGGTGATTTATCCCCCATTTACAACTTAGGGGTTAGAATATATGTCCAGGTGCCAATGAAAAGGAACAATGTAATTACTCCTGCTGTAAGCCCAATGAAACTACCTGTTGTTCTTGCAGGGGGCATCTAATTTAACAAGGCGGGGACTAGGGAAGGAAGGAATTAGTATCAAATACAGGCATCAGAAACCTGCATATAGCAATGAGAAGCTTATTGCATGGTTGTTGAGAGCCTTGCAGGCTCTTTAAGCTCTTACCTTTCTGCTTCTTCCCAAAGTCCTTTAGAAATCCCCTCTCCATGAAAGCAATCATCCCAGTCTCTCTAAGGAAATGTGTGAACTCCATTGGTGCTGGTTCAGCCCACGCTACCCCTGCCACAACCCATGTAAAGGAGGTCATGTGAAATCAGAGAGAGAAACGTAAGCCAATGTGCTGCAAATGAATTTGGCATCATGTCAGCTCCACTTTGATGCAGCTGTTTCCTTTTCTCTTCTGTTCAAAGCCGTTTGAGCCTGCCAGCCATGCCACGCATAGCAGTGCTTTACTGTTAACCAAGACCATGCACCCTATAAACACAGGGCTTTGTATCAGGTCCTTCAAAAAAATCCCAGAAATCTCCTATATTCTCTGATTAAGGTTTGCAGTATTTGGCACTGGGAAGAAAACAGCTACACCCAAAACACTGCCTATAGACTGTTGTCACTGTGAAGGGTAATATATGTCTGTGACTTAATTTTTTTCAGACGCTCATAACTCAGCAGTGAGAGCTTATTTTTCATAGATCTTGCCCAAGTAGAATGTCAAGCCTATTTTATTACATTTCTGAGGACCAGCATGTACAAATGAAATTAAAAACTGCCACTGTTGAGGCCATTTGGTCTTTTGGATTTTAAATAACTACTAGAGTGGTATCTGAAATTTGCTGCTGAGTACATCCAGCATTATTTTCACCAGGGACCCCTAAGAGTTCTTGCTCAATCCAGTTTTGTTAGGCAGGGAGGTATAAGAAAAATCTCTCCTTTACCATATGTATTTCAGGAAACCTGAATGAGAAATAAGAAACAAAAGAAGGGAAATTCAGAGTGGCTGATCTGGATATTTTTCCACTTGTTTCTCATCAGCAAATTATGGAATTTTGACCAGCTCATTTAATACATTTAAAAGGCCTTTTTAAGCTTTAAAGCATCCAAGATACCGTAACAATACTAAAAAAACTCACACAATAGTAGACAAAAAATGGATAAGAGCTTTTATCATAGAATCACGGAAAGCCAATAGACTGTGCGCAAAAAGGCATTTCAGCATGAAGGCACTCTGTCTATCACTGGGGTGATCAGCTTTCTGGCTATTTGTTCTGATGACAGCTCTGATGAAACCAGGGCTTTCTGGGAGTATGTGAATTTTGCCACTGATTCCAGCAGAGCCATGATTTGGCTGCTGACGGTTCGAGGCTAACGGAAATTAGAAGTGAGCAGTGGAAGTGGGAAGGTGTCAGTTGTCTGGGCAGATTAAAGCAACCAGAAGGAGGAAGTCAAAATGTCCCTCTGCCAGCGCTGAACAATCTGGGATGGAGGAAGCAGGAAACCATCTGTGTGGTGGGGAGACCAGATGAGGGTCAGCAATACCTAAGAGACCAGCAGAGAGCTGTACTTGACCCTGAAACAGTGTCTGTCCTGCAGGTGCAATGAACAGGCTTCATTTTCTGCCCTACTATTTAAGAGATGTTAGCCCATTTGGGGCAAGTCTATCCCAAACTTGATGTTATCCAACCACCCTGCCATCACCCAGCATCAGCAGTGAACTTACACTCGAATGCTGATTCCTCCGGGATGGCTGCTCTCACACACTTCATCGTGCAATGACCTCAGTGTCTTTAATGAGACTACACACAAGCATAAATCCTTTGCAGGCTTTTTCAGGCATGTGAGACGTGGAGCTCTGAAAAAGCCAGGGGTTCCCCTTGCAGAGTCAAACTAGGCTCAGCTTCACTTATCTCACGTTGTCCTTTATGTCACATGGCTGGCTTGCTCTCCTCTGATCTCTGTCACAACTTGTCACAAATACACACATGGACTTGTTCAGCTATAGTAGGAAAAGCAGGACTTTGTGACAAAAATGGTGAATTCACAGGAGGCTTCAGTCATCAGATTCATGTAGACAATGGAAAGCTGGACTTCGAAAGGCTTCTGCGAAGGATGCACTAATAAAAATGGGGAAGGAGGCGGGGGGGGGGGCAAGAGGAGAGGAAGGAACTGATTTATGATGAAGCCAAGGCAGCTGATCTGAAAGAGATAATTATTCTTCTATAAACTGGCCAGGGAATGGGAAAGCCATTATGTGGATGAATGGAGACAGCAAAAGCAATTTGTCAGCCTGACTTGTTTGAGTGAGTAACTTCAATTCCTCCTTGTCTTCTTCCAAGTGATTTTTCTTTCATCGTCACATAGCAATGTAGTTCACATTTAAAACTCTCCTGATGTTTGCCTGAGTGAGGGAAGAGAAAAAGGAGGACTTCTGCATGAATATCAGCCATGCTTTTTTGCAGCAGTGCCCAGTGGCACTACTGAAACTATGTGCACACAGTGACATTTGTTCCCAGTTTTGGTGGATTTCAGGCTTTGCTGGAAAAGATTCCCTCCCAAAGAAAATTTGTAATTCAAAAGACACAGCTCAGGAGCAGAATATTTCATCTCTCTTTTTCTGTGGGTATTGTTTCTCTGTATTTTTGATTGAAGTGAACAAAAGCTGGTTTAAAGCTTTCATTTTACAAACCGAAAGACACATAGTATGATCCTGTTCTGCATTACTCTTACATACTCCAAAATAGCTGTGTTTTTTTCTGAGTCTCATTCAAAGGGACAGCTCATCTATATTCTACAGTGCTAAATTCTTCCACTTTCTTTTATAAAGTAAGAGCCACATTCAGGACTGGGTATGAAAGCCAGGCGTGGAGCTTGATGGATATGAAATGAAGGATGGAGATGGATGGATATGAAATGAAGCATAGAGATGGAGGCAAAGCATAGAAAGTAGTCCCATGGCTCTCCACCCAAACATGCCTGTACCTCTGCACTACCTCTCATGGCAACCCACCCCAAAGGTGTCCCTCTCCTTAAATTTTAGATTGGATGAATGTCATGAAGAAGGTCCTTCAGGGAACATGTTCATCAGCATAGGGTCTCCTGAGTGCCAAAGGCCAACGTAGATTCAAACCACAAGTTTTGAACTTATAGCAGCTTTTGGGAAATGACCCCTCTGGCATAAGCCTGGCTCTAAGCAAGGGGAGAGCTTGTCCTGCACCACAGACTGCACACAGCTGTGCTGCACAGCTGCTTTCCAGTGACCCCAAAGAGGAACAGTAAGTGCTTTCTTCCAATTACTTTCAATTCCTACTCCTGTTAAATGCTTAAATTAAACTCTGGCTTTAGCGGCTACTTAAAGAGTAATTATTCTGTGCCCACATTAGTTTTGGCAAGGAAATTCAAGATTAGGTGCCCTTATGGATTCTTTTCGAGGCTCTGCCCAAGCTCCCTAGCCCTGTCTTCTGTCCCCAGTCATACTTGCCAGTCCCCTTTACAGACCTCCTTCTCACTTACCTGCAGTGTGGGCACAGCTTCCTAATAAAAAACAGCCACTTCCAGGGAAAGAGTTTCAGCTGACGTACTTTGATCATCTATCTAATAACTAAATAAATTACATCCCAAAATGCCTGTTCCTCTGGCTGTGAAAGGTGACAAGCTCAGATTCAACCAGATTAACTGGGCACACTTTATGTAACTTCCATGAGACCTTTCCTGCAGGAGTTTGGAAATTGAGAAGAAATAGCAGAAAAGCTGATGTAAGACTTCGTCACCTGGTACCCAGGAGGCAGGGCAGAGGAATGGTGAAGGGGCATGTGTGATTTACTTGGTCCCCTGGCTGCCATTTAGGCAAGTCACATTTTTAGCATCTTTTGCCTGGATGAGCTCATAAGTGCAAATACTTGCAGCTCCAAATGTGCCTATTCATTATTGAACAGGAAAGGGTAGCTGAGCACTTCTGTCAGAGGCTGGAAATTATAAAAGGAGCCATAAGTGATGCTAGTAAAAACCAAGCTGTTATCAAAGGAAGGAAAAGGGAGGAGTGGGGGGAAAGCAGGAAGGCAAATACTCTGAATTTATTCCTCTGAGACACAATGAAAACCCTTACTGAAGATTTTCAGGAACGACTGTTATTCCCTCTGTTTCATGTGCCACACTCAAAACAAATTATGAATTTGCAACATAAGGAAGTCCTTTATCCCAGCTTTATCTACTTGACTCAGAGTTTAAGACTAATGAACCTTCAATTCCATTGTGCTTGTGCAAGCCAGAGAAATCTTGACTGATGTCGGAAGGCTGACTATAGTGCAAAGCCACGTGTGAGGGGATGGAGAGACCATCACTGCAGCATAGGGTGTGTATGTGCAAATTCAGGCCTGAGATGGTTCAGGCTGAGTCTGGACATCTGCAGATTAGCTGGTAACATCCAAAGTGGTTGCTACACACCCAGAGGGAATGCCCTCTCTTTCAAAGACAGCAAATTCATTTTTTATGATGGTTTGGACTTGGCCTTTTGTTTCCTCAGGCGTGTGGTGGAACAAAGCTATTAGAGGTGACTAGTGATTATAAAGAGTAATCATCTCCCTCAGGCTGGGGTAGGAAGTACGATATTTGGAAATTTAAAGTGAGGTTTCCATGGCAGATTCTTTTAATTCCTCTCTCTCAAATGTGAAATATAAAAATGTAGGCACAAAGCATGCAAAGATTCAGAAAACCCACAAGAAAAGGAAAGTGCCTTCCTTCAGCTGAAAAGTTCCTGTTTGTCAACCTAAATGCACCTTTATTTAGTGTGTTTAGCCAAATCAACATCAGATCAGCACCCAGGACCCAGTGAAAACACCAGTCACAGAGCTTATTTCTCGAAGTCCTAAAACATCTTTCTCTCTGTTTGAGAAGGCTGACATACCCCATCCCTGGCTTAAAATAATCGTCATTATATTTCTAAGCAGTCAAAGGGTGGGGAACTTAAAATTCCCTGGGTGGAGATGAAGTTTTCTGTTCACTGAACGGCTTAATCTGTTTTTATTAGGGAAGTTAATGTGATATTGATTTTGTGCAGGGGAAATACTACGCTGCTGTATTGCGATAGATGCAAGGGGTGAAGAGGGTTGGCAAAAGATTAATATTTTTTATTCATTTCAAGAACATTCCCAGCAAATCGGTAATTGCCCAACATGTGAAGATTTTTTCTGTGAAGTTAAACATTTTACACTGTTGTTCTTGCAACTACAAGTCTCTTTGCTTACTTTTCTGAACACGTTTGTAAGAGAAAAGCAATGCTACTCCTTGCTATGAACTTCTCTGACACTGTAGAAAACTTCTGTGACTTGCACTCTGTGCTTCCTGCCTTATCACTGCTGGATGTGCAGAAGAGATTATTCGCTTCTGCCTTACAATAACCTATTGGGTCCTTGAAAACTGACATCCCCACCCCTTCCAGCCAGGGTTTTGGTCATTAGGCTCTTGGAGTGGTTGTTGCCAGCTGACCTATGCTACATCCCACCACAGGCACCCCTGTGCCAAAAAATACCATAGGCACTGAGAACTCTCAGTAAATTACAAACTGACATTTTTTCTTGCCTACAGGCTATTTTGTAGAACAGAAAGGACATTTCCAATTTCCTTAATGGAAATCAGTTCTTTTCCATCCTTCCACTTTAACAGTTCACTAAATATATTGGGATATATCCGCTTTCTTTCATGCAGAATTGCAACACCCTTCTTGCTCAATGAAGGATTTGGAAGGTTTTTGCTTGTTTGTGTTCATTGCATAACAAAGGCCTTTCCACATCTTCCAATTTGAGGACTGCTCAGGTCAGAGAACAGAGCTTCTTCCCATGGTCCTCTCACACATTCAGCTGAAGGCAGTATTGGCGAACACAGCAGAGGGGAAAGAAAGGAAAAATAACTCTGTTTAGGAAAGGACGTGCTTGGAAAACACTTCTGCAGCCTTTGAGCCTGAAGTTTCATTGTGTGAAGTCACTTAAAATCAAAGCAAGAATCACAGGGAAAAACAGTTCAGAAAATGAACAAGAAATGTGCAGGAAATGAAATCAGACCATAATTTCTTTTGCTGGTGTCAGCAAACCATGACTTGATGCACTTCTGGGTTCTATTTTCATGCAAATATTTTGCTATGGGTGATATACTGCAAGATGGGTGTTCACTGCCTTAGTAAAAGAAAAAGAATTAATTTTTACATCTGCTCCAGGAGACTATTTGTGTATGGAGAGCAGCCAGAAGGAGAATCTCAGAAACGCTGATTTATCCCTCTCAGGCAGGTACTCTGAGCTGCTCCTGCCTGCACAGCGTGGCACACACTCAAGAAGAAAAAGCAAAAAAATAATGCAATCACCTCCCAGCAGGGTTTCCTTGTTCTTGGCATAAAGATTTCTGAAGACAGGATGGGAAACACAATGTGCAAAGGAAGAAGAAGAGCAGAAAAGCAGCCCACTGTTCTTCCTGGTGCTGCACATGGCCACAGAGCATTCTCACATATATTGTGTGAGCACATGGAATAATATACATTGCAACTGGTTGCTTGCAAATGTCTGGAGAAACTGCTCCATGGCTGATTTGTGACAGCTGCTCTGAGACAGCCAGTAGATCTACATGGGTGTCCCTTCAGACGTTGTCTCTGCTGAGAATGTCTTGTGTCAGACCACGTCCTTCCTCCCCACTGGTCATTCATACCAAGACAGGCAGTAACCCTGCAGGGATGTCCTCGACATCTTTACCCCTTTGGAAACCCCATCTGCTGCAGCCAATATCCATGTGTCCATACAGATGAACCCAGCGGTCATGAGCTCCTCTGTTGGTAGCTCTGACGTCAGGTGGGCTGGGACAGGGGCACCTGATCTACATTTACTCACAGGAGTGGATCCACGTGGTGCTGGGTGAACAGCATGGGAAGATCCTGGGAGGATGGAGAGGTCCCTGTATCAAGCAGACTCAGTCCTTCTATTGGAGCAGAGGACCAAATAGAGATGGCTACAGGGGGAGCATGTGCAGTCCAAATTTTCTGTTGAGGTCACCTCTTTAAGTCAGAGGATGCAAGTTAAGGGCTATGCCTTAAAGCAAACCACCTGCTCCATCCTCCTTCAGATTCCTTGCAGACACATCACCTTACAGTGGAAGTGACCCAAGGCTAGATGTGATAAAATGTGACCATTCTCTTTCTCATTCCTCTTCACTGTTCTTCCTTCTTTTTTATTAAATTCTTCTGCCTCCCACTTCCCACTTAGAGTGAGACACTGATACACTTGTAAATTAACTTATTTATACTTTGCTTTCCTGCTCTTTGTATTCTATATAACCTCCACAACTAAAACTATCTTTAAGAAGCTTGTTCTAATCCAAATTTTTGACACCTTAAGCTGCATTTTTTTCACTCTACACTGTTATAGTTAGATGCCTTCTAGAGCAGGCGGTTGCCTGATTCTAGGCACTATACTAATGTTTACGCATCTGGAAAATGGCAATTTTTAATTCTTCTTGACAAAAAAAAAAAAAAATTAAGATCTTTAGATGAAAGACATAGGACTTATAAAGAAGACTTTGTGTTCCACTACGTACCTGAGATGGAAGTACTCAACCTCCCAGTTTTGTACAGGCTCCAAAGGAGATGAAGGCCTGAGCTGTAGCTGGGCCAAGAACTCCCACAGGGAACACACAAGGGAACAGAGTGACATTGATGAAATGAGCTTGGAACATCAGTGTTGTGATTAACATATGAATAGTGTGTGGTTTTTCCAAGACTCATTTATCAAGGAACAAAGCTGGGTACAGAGTCTCGTGCACACCTTTTCCATTGTATGCAATTTGACTACAAGCCAACCACTTTATTCAACAAATACAACAGCCTAAGTGAGCCTTTTTTGGGAAATCCCTGGCAGGCAGTGTGGCTGCATTGTGATCTCCCCTTGAACTGGATACCTCTCAAGGCTGCTTCTTGAGTCACTGGGACCTACTAACAACAGACCTTTGGATGAGTCCAATTTGAGTTCTCCCTAAATTGCAACTGGACTGAATGCCAGGTGACTCTCCCCTTGAGGAGGGACACCTCTCAAGGTTTGAGGTTCCTTACCCAAGACTAAGAGATCCTACCTTGCCTATGGTGGAGAGACCCCTTGCTTGCAACAGATCCTCAGTAGGTGACTGATAGCATGCTGAATTAATACTAATGAAATCCATGTAGCTAATTCCATTAGACATTAAGCATTGTCCAAGTGCGAGACCACAATTGAACCTACACACACCTAAGCTCCATTAGGGTTTCAGAAAGAAAAGGGGTCCACTCTGAAACTTGTTTCTCAACATGAGGGTCTCCCTTACCTCGTTTTGTCTTTGGTCACTGTGTAAATCATTCTAGCTCATTTCTAACTCAATTTTCTTCTTTGTGTGTCTTTCAGATAGTAAGTAACAACGTGAACCTTGCTATTGAACTTTGTTAAGTCACACTTTTACAAATTCATACTAAAACTACTTTTGCTAATGCCTTTGACAGTAATTCTTTAAGTGATCAAAATCACTCATCTGTGACAATACTGTCCCCCCTACTGTCCCCCACGAGGCTGTGCAGTGCAGACATCTTAGTCCTGCAGGCTCCTTGTAGTGTAATGACCTAAAAGTTCAGTCAAGAAGTAAACGGAAAAAGGAAAGTCTGCTGAAGTTTTCTTGTTGCAAGTAGTTATCTTTGGGCACTTTTGATAGCTGCAGCACACAGCAGTTCATCTAACTGCACTCTCTCTGTCATTTGCTTATGGCATTATCTAACATTTGCTTCTTCACAGGGAAAATAAAGTACTTCTCTCAGGCTGACAGACAAGGATTCATGTTCTGCTCTTTCAGTAATTTGGAAAATGAAAATATACTGCTTACAGGTTGTGTGTTTTTTTTAACAGTTCTATATTTTATCCTTTCATGTCATAAGTGAGACAGATTAATGGCTTCTGGAATTTATTTCCAAAGTTGATTTTGTTTCCAAAGTTTTGAGAGCGACGAGACAAATCTGCAGTCCTCTCTCCACTGGGAAAAGGAAGTGGCATCTGTTCCTGCTTTGTCCTCAGCACTGCAAGCGAGGGTGTCTGGATCGACCATCCATCTTCTGCCAGTGCACGTAGTCAGCCAGCAACACAGGCCAGAGAGCCCTTTTCTGTTCATGTAAACAAGAATTGGCCTGGAAGTGCTCTAATAAGTGCTATGGAGCCAATAGTCCTTCCATTAGCTGAAGGAACAGAAGAGTTTTAAATCATCTTTGCTTGTCCTTGGGACTTGCGCTGAACAAAGCTTAGCTGGACTTAAAGACTTTGGCTTCCTGCTCTGCTGTCACTCTGTTGTGCTGGCTGTCCCAATGCGGAGATACACAGAAGGTATGCACAGCTTGTGATTTCCTATCCTAAACAGCATTGTTATGCTAAGCTTCACACATGGCCATACTTCCTTATAAGTGAGCTACTGCTTCTGTCTGGTCTTGCCGCAAACAGGAAGATGTGTGTTAAAATTCCTCAGTCCTTCAACCAACATTTTGACCAAACCCCGGGTTCTAGATGGCACTTTACATGGCTTTCTGGAGATTGCTAATCCAGAATAGTGATTTTCCAGTTACAGACAGAAGATAGTCACAAGACAGAAGACAGACAGAGATATGGAGGGTACAGCCATGGCAGCTTTCCCAGAGCTGTCAGCAGGAGACCAGAGTATGAGGATGTATAGAGAGATGAGGGCATAGGCAAAGGCTGCTTCTGGCTGCATTGGAAGTGTTTCACCCTTGCCTCCCTCCTGGTAACAGTATGCTGTTGAAGCTAAATCAAATCAGTGTGGGGCTTGCTCTAATGTGTTTTTCTGTGTGAACTGGAGCGGGAAGAATAGAATACCCAAGCTCCAACAGAATCTGTTTGCACTAGCTTTCTGACACAACAGATGTCAAAGCCACCCTCACAGCAATTTCCGCATTTCCAAAGTCTGTAGATGAGCTGGAGCATATTTTGTAATCCAGACTTGATTTAAGCTCTTTGGGTGATGGTGAATTCACAACCTCCTGAACTGAAATTCTTCTAATTAACTCAATGGCTGAGAATTTATGCCTTATCCTTGATCAGAATTTGTCTGTCTTCAGCTTCCAGCTGCAAAGACTTATTACATGAGTATCAATGAGATTAAGGTTTTCCCTTTACACAGGTACACAGTGCAACATGAATCTGCCCAGTTTTAGACATCTGCAGTGTACATCTATATCTGCATTAGTTGTCAGTGTTCCTTGTATGGTCAAAGGAGATAAATGGAGTTGAGCATGATGCAAATTACCTCTCTAGCACAGATCAGATAAACCACCCTGAGGAAATGCCTCTTTCTTTCAGACTGGATGGACAGCTCAATTAAAATTTAAGGGAGGTGAGCCTTCATAGACTAGAAGTAGTAACCACAGAATTTAGCAAAGCTATTTGGACCAAGTTATTGTCTAAACTACAAAGGAAGAAACTCTCTATGAAACTGATAGAAACACGAGGCATCGAGTACATCCTGGGAAGATTCAACTCTATTCTTCACTCTGTATCTGCAAATGGTGGCTGATGGCTGGATATTACTTTCATCTCACTGCAGACACTCAGCACCATGTCTATTTGTCACTTCAGTCCCATGTCAGCTTTCAAGTTTATGCATGTGCAAATTATACATGTTTCCAGCTTTCAGTGTTTCAGGGTTACCTGGAATTTATCTGCTTCCCCTCAAATAGATTACATGGAAGAAAGTGTTGATTTTTAAAACCGAGGAAACTAGTAGGGTAATATTTCCTTTCTTTTATCTGATCTGATTTAAAAATTACTTCTTCCTCAGCTTGGAAGAGAATAGACTATCAGGGTTATATCCAAAGAAAGTTCAAAGCCTGGTTTTCCACTTTATGAAGAAATGGGTTAAAATCAGTAAGATTCAACTTTAATTGATTTCCTGTAGGGAAGAGTCTGCCCTATAATATCTGAAAGCTATTAGTCAATGTCTCTTTGAAGTATTAAATTTATTATGAAAACCATGAAAATCTATTTTAAATACATGGAAGCTTATGTGCTTGCTGGCTTATAGCTGTGAATTAACTATAACACTCACCATCAGTGGAACACAGCAGCATTTTCACACTACTCTCATTATTCTAACTCTCATCTTACTCTTGCACACTCACACAAATATACCTTTAAAACGCCTGTCTTGCATTCTGCCCACTTAATTAACATCTCAGGGATTATTGTAATGGGAACATGCAGATCTCCTTTGAGCGTATGTGCCTGTATAATAGCATCTCTTTATGCTTTAATATTTAGGACCTTTCTTCAGATGCCCCAGGCGTCTGGCAAAGGGTCCTAGGTTTGGGGTGTTGTTAGTGGGTGGTTTTGCACTTGTCTATGTGTCTAGCCATGAGAATTATCCCTCTCCAAGTTATGTTTATATTTATTGTGCCTCACACAACAAACCTTTTGGTAGCTCTTCTTGGAGATGTCCTAAGTTTCTAAGGAGTAAACTAATGTCACCAGGTACAGACCTCTAGAGGTCCAGCAGTGCCTGGACCGTGTCATCTCCAGCTCCACACTGAAGCTGCTACAAACCACAAGCCAGGCAAAAAGGTGACTCAGTGAATGTCCCTCACCTACATATTGTTATACCACAAAGCAAGTACCTTCTTATTTGTGACTGCAGGCTACATCTACTGATTAAACACACTGAGTGTAAGTAGTCCTGACATCTCTATCAGTGGGACGCCTAATGGGGGGCTTCAGCCAACCTAGCACAGAAAATAACTGCTGGGATTTTTGCCCAGCACTCAAGCACCACTGCTGGCATGGGAACATTGTAGTCAGCATGTGCAAAGGCATGGTCAGACGGCAGCATGCAGGCAGATGGGGAAGGCAAGGAGGGGCTGGTATTGAAATTGTGCCTTATCAGAGTAAGGCAGAAGGCAACACATTGATGAGACCTGAGCCTGCAGAGAATGAAAGAGGAAGGCGTCAGGACAACTCCTCCTCAAGCTCAATGGTCCTGGTTGTCAAAGACAGCACTAGTACCATGGGACATGGGACATAGCTGTGGTCCCTGGCTGCGCACTCCAGCCACATACTGGCTGTGCTGGATGAGGGCCGTTCTTCATCACTCTTTGGCAGAAAACAAATGTTCTAGTAAGAACAAGGCTCAGATATTACCTTAGTTCTTCAGTCAGGCTTTCTTCTGAAAGTAAAGAAAGTTTTGTAGTAAACAAAAACACTTCAAAAGCTACCTACAGGGTAAATCTGCAAACATTTGTTCTCCTGCTGATGAAACACGCCTAGGTCCATTAACAGAGAAAACAATTTAAGTCCATGAAACAAAACTACTGAATGATGATATATTAATTTAGATCATGGGCTTTGTGTCAAATAGATTGCCTTTCTGTTTACGAAATAGAAACAATGGGTTTTTCTATCCATCCTTTTGAAACTTCTTTGGCAGTGTTATGAATTGTGAAAAATGGAGATCTGACACTTCTAATAGATGAGCTGGGAAATTAGTTTTTAATTTTCTTGCTTTAATATCTTTAATAAATCAGAGGCTTGTCTCCTATTTTATTTATTGTGGGGTGAATGAAGCAATGGGGAATGTTCATAGCTATGCAAGAGAATAAATTTACTCTCTCTCTCATTTCTTTGCAATTTTTACCCTGTGGATCATTTGAGTTGGAAGAAGTTTCTTTCAATATGTTAGAAATAGGGTGTTTCCCAAGCGAGCGTAGACTCCTGAGCACAATTCACTCCTCATCACCTCTTTGAGAATGGAGCTTGCTCAGCACTGTGGGGTCTGAACTTGCCTGTTCATGCAACTCAACACTGCACACTGTTAGGGCTGTAAGGAACATGATGCTCTCTGATGGGACAGAGTTTGTGCTGCTAAATCCAAAGCTGTTATCCCTACACATACAGGCCCTGAAAATTCCTCACCCATAGTCTTGCATCTCCTTTTCAGGGATGTTTTCTACCAATGCTTTTGTATGAATGTGGAATCGAAGATAAGTTGATGTACTCCAGCATTTGCTAAAGCAACGTGTCTGCGTTAGCAGCATGAAACTGCAGAGTGGTGTTACCAAAGGATGAGGCTAAGAACTTGGATCCTTAGGGTCAGTTGTGGAAAAATAAATCCCAGTGAAGGGATGTGCCATTTCATTGGTGTTCTGGAGAATCAAACTGATATGGAAAAATTGTTCTCAGCCATTTTTCCCAGTCACACAGCCTCTTCAGATTTGTTTTGCTTGTGTACCTCATATTTATTCTTAATGAACACAGAGCAGAAATATTCTTCAGGAATAAAACCTGTCCCAGAGAGCTCAGATTGCTTCTGTACAAACCAATCAATTTCTGAGCTCACAAGTGTCACGTAAGGATGGTATAGGCTCTGGGGGAAAGGCAGGGGAGGTTTGAGAAGGAATTTCACCCAAACAGGATAGGTTTGCTGTTCATTAGTTAATTGTTTAAAAGGTTTCAGTGTTCAATCAGCACTGAAGTAGCAGCAGCCCTGAGAAGTATCTGTAGCAAACACATCTTGATGAAAACTGTTTACAAAATCATAACATGAAAAATAGGAACAAGTTCTAGAGCTTGGAGGTTTTATTCTTCCTCTTGGTTTGCTGCTTGGAGAAAATTGTGGAAATCCTTTCAGAAAAAAACCAAATTATATTTTTCAATTTGGGAATAATGTTTTATACTTTTAAAGTTAAATTCAGGCAAATTTTGAAATGAATTGTCATTTTGAAATGTAAAAGCCAACAGGTGTTGAGCAACCTGGTCTAATCGAAGGTGTCCATGCCCATAGCAAGGGGGGTTGGAACTAAATGATCTTTAAGGTCCCTTCCAACCCAAACCATTCTATGACTCTACAAATCTATGACTCTATAAAAAACACATTGAAACAAGCCATTATGTTTATTTTCCTATTTTGTTTGGGTCAAAGGGGCTTATTCTTACACATAAAATGATTTTTCATATTCTGAACAAGTGTACAGATAAGTTGACTGATACAAAAGGTATTTTTAGTCATACGTGTTTGCCTGAAAAAAGATCTCTAGTGCTTAAATAAAAGCTTTTTAATATTGAGTAGAAGATACGCAATTCCCTATAATCTAAATAATTTAACATACAGATGTAGGCAGTGGTTGACTAGGGCAAACAACTAATTTTGATTTCCTCTGCAATTTCTTAAGAAAGAGCAAATCTTAGACTTTTAAAGCAAGTTGTATCATGAACTTAACAGATTTAATCCTATTATATAAGGTGCTTTAAAACCTGGTTTGCTGACTTAGCAAATAATTCTCCTTCTTTCCAAACCGAACCAGAGTATTTCCAGTAACTATTTGGACTATGCAAAGGAGTCCTAAATATTATTAGAGGTTTCTGACCTTAATGTTTGTGAAGGCTTTCATGGGAACGGAAAAGTCTGGGAATAATAAAATCTGGGGCTCGTAACTGAAGCAGAAGAATGGCGATAAAGTGTTTGGTAGTACTCAGCAAATAGACTCATTGCTGGGTAGGTGTTCCTTTTTCAAAAGCACTGAATTGTCAAAATGTAGATGCAAGTCCAAAAATAAAATGACTTAATAGGGCAAGGAACTGAAAATCTCTTCCATGAGAAAAATCACCTTTCTTTATGCTTGGATGCCACAGCAAGAGGGCATATATAAATATAATGCAAGAAAATAATGTATTGATTTTGCTGTTAAATGCTATAATACATGCTCTGTTGCTCCAGGAAAGGTTAATCATGTTGCTCGAAAGAGAAACATGCTATTATGCTCTACCCTATTCCTGAAAGTAATGAAAGTACATTTAAAAGGTACAACCCTAGGCTAAAACAGAGCATAGGAGAAGCTAACTATTAACATACAACATGATGAGAAACAGGCGTCTGCACTTATTGGAGGGCCAGACTCTGCCAAAGAGGGTTTAAAAGAAAGTTTATTTGTTAATGTGCCAAAGGCAATCATCAACCCCCTCACTTGCCACCTACTTCTGGTTTCCAGAATACCAATGAGTTTCCTTCATTTCTTCTCCTCCTTGGAGGGCTAGTAGCAGTTAATGTAGAATGAAGCAGAGACTTGCAAATAAACAAGAGGAATTTTGCACTTCCCCTTGTTGTGCTGAATCACTGCTGCATATCCCTCTGTGCACTTGATCAACCTTTGCTGCACATTTTGTTTGTCTGGTGCCACTACCCTATGGTTATCTACTGGACAAGGCATCTAGTCAAATAAATGTCCTATTTGTACCTCACAGAAAGAAACAGGAATTTGTAGAAGCCAGTTCATCTGAGCTTAGATGCCTGTTTGGGATCAGATGAGTTACCCACTAGCAAAACTTTCTTCTCTTGACTATAGTCTCAGCAGGAAGTTTAGAACAAGTAGCTCATTTTCAGACAGCTGAAGGCTTAGCTTGAGACTCAGATGCCTAAATGTAGGTGTTTGTGTATGAACTATCTGCCAAAAATGCTTTTACAATCAGGGCAGCTGGGGGCAATGCCATCAGTAGAGCCAAGGCAGATGAGCATGCACTGCATCAGCTGCAGGGTAGGTTGAATGAATCCTTCTCCAGGCTTCTCTGACTGTAAAGATAAGGGTTACAAGGAAAAACTGATGAATTCATGTATTTAAAACTAAAGTTGACATCAGAGTGGTTTATTGGTTTGTTAAAAACATAAAATTAATCATCAGTTAACGAACTATACATTCAGGGTCAATATCAGCTCAAAATTCAGGGTCACAAATAAACCACAATAGGAGACACACAAGTTTAATGTACTACCACAGACTTCTGTAGACACTCCTCTATAATCAATCCCCCCAAAATCCAGTTATGCAGCCCCACTGAGTTGTATGCACCCCCAAGCCACAAAGGCCACAAATACAACACCCCTGGAATTGTGCGTTACCCTCCTCCACACCCCTTCTGGAGATGTAGGTGCTCCAGCTACAAGTGTACCTGTACTGCAGCCTACAGATCACTAACATGCCCTGATGAGAAAGCCCCCATGAATTCTTCTGTACGTGCATCCAAGGTGAGGGTGCTTCAAAATTAGGGCAGGCCTCAGAGGTGCCTATAACCAGTTCATATACCCTGGGGTACCTGAGACATACTGGGAAGGCTAGTGGATATAACATGGGACCTAGGTGACATTCATGTCATTCTGGGATAGCAGCTGGAGGTCAGATAGGATGTCCCAAAACATCTCAGGTGACACTGGACACCTACATCTATGCAACTGAAACCAAGCTATGTTCTCTTCATACATGCGTCAGCATCTGCATTCAGATGGACTGTGATCAGCCTTAGCAGCTGAATCCCATGATCCCATGAAAACATTCAGATTTCATGCCTTGCTCTTTGTGTCTCAGGTTGTCTGCTCTTGAAGATGTTTAATAGCTTTCTTCCCTTCAGGTAGAGTTTCTCCTTCAGTGAAATAATAAGGCAGCTCTGTAGGCTCCATGCTCCCCTCCCTCCATCACCTTTGCCATTAAGTACAATTTTCCTAAGAGCTGATGAGGGGAGTGATGGAGAGACAGAG
This sequence comes from Psilopsiagon aurifrons, assembly GCA_025447955.1. Taxonomy (NCBI): domain Eukaryota; kingdom Metazoa; phylum Chordata; class Aves; order Psittaciformes; family Psittacidae; genus Psilopsiagon; species Psilopsiagon aurifrons. Next base: position 18,163 of record JAOEHY010036300.1, read on the forward strand.
ACATATCCAAGAGTGCAGGAAGCCTGAGTGCTGAGGCACACCCTTTTTTGAGAACTTGTCAGTGTACGAATTGATTTCTATTTCAAGGAGATCAAACTGGCCATCAACTAACTATTTCCAGGAATTACTGGCTGACCCCTACAGTGTAATGCATGGGGAAGACGTTTTCACTGTCAAGCCTGCTGCTTCAGTCAGAGTTTTGAGGAAGGCATGTTGACAGGGTCAGATTCTGGCAATCAGTGCAATCGGCCTTACCACCTTCTGCCCCTTTCTTTTCTGGTCCCCGTGTGAGGGAAAGCAGCACACAGGAAAGGGGGTGTCACTAGGCTGTGCCAGCGTGGGACGATGCAGCACTGCAAGAAGGCAGCATGTGCTGACCTCCTTAAAGCAAAACACAGTGTGTCCTTCAAGCCACTGAGATGATTATTTCATAAAAGCACCCAAGCTGTAAGTTCATTCTTCACATCTGAAGAGTATATGCTCTTGCCTCCATCCCTTCAGCTTTCATTCCTCCCCTGCCTCAAAGCCACCCATTTCTTCTGTGTCATTTTATCCATATGCTAGGAATGTTTACCCAATTGCTTGGGGATTAGTGGTTATCACTCACAGGGGCAACATGTTCCTTGCAGCTCTTCACAGATATGGCTGGAAGAGGAACACTGAAGGTTTCTCATGAGTAGAAGGGAGAAAGGCAGTCTCCCACTTAAATAGAAATGACCCCAAACTGGTAATTTGCCTGTTTGAGACTGATACTGAATGCTGTTGAATGGCTAAAGCAGCCTCTTCTTCCTCTTACCTTTCAGATTGGTTTTGTTTCTGTAACAATCCTAGTGAAAAATATCATTTAAATCCTTTTAAACTAAAAAAAAAAAAAAAAAGACTTCTTAATGACGCAGAAGTTTTGATAGAACTTTTTCCATTTTCATTCCTTCTAAAAAAAGAGCTAAAGCAAACTTAAATTTGTGAACAGAAATTTAAATATATGACAAAAGCACAACATTTGCAATGACATTCTTCCTGTCATGTAAAAGAGATTTTATATATATATATTTATATACATATTTATATCTTCCCAAAGCTGCTCTCACAAAGAAATACAAAAGACGCTTTCAGAAATATTGCAGCTGATTTTTCTTTTACAAAGCTGGAATGAGATGGTGCTCAAGGAGACAGCTGATGCTGATCCTTCTGGTCCACACCGGGAGAGAAGGATGGTTGCAAAATTTACTGCATTAACCTGAGCTTCCTGTGGAACATGTCCTGTCACTTAGTGCTGGAGTTTCCCAGCACTAAGAAGTCAGATATTCTGGCATACACTGGTAGTGAAAGGAAGAGGTAAGTTAAGAAGAGCTCTTTTAGGAAGACCTAAATGCACGAGGCAGTTCAAGGGCTGGGAGGGTGCAGTGCCCAGAATTGGTGCTTACAACTTCTGCAACTTGTCTGCTGGTGGCACTAGAGCAAAAGCAAGTATTTGCTATGAACTGGCTTGTCTGGCACTTCTTTCATCTCCTGAACATCCCTGTCTCTATCGTTCTTCCTTCCCTCCCACTCTTCCCATCTCTTCTCCAGAGCACCTCCCACACATAGCCTTGACTTTACAGAGCTCAGACTCTTGGCTGAGTCCCCATAATTACAACTCAGGAATTGCAATGTCCTTTCCTGTCCTCTTTACAAATTTCTCTCCTGATTTGGTACTCTTAATGTTGCTGCAAATTGTGATTTCCCTGGCCTTTCAGTTTGATGTGGACCTCTTTCCACTTCCCTTGGCTACATCACCTGCATCAATTCATTTTTTTTGCCTTTGTTTTTTTTTGTTGGTGAGACTTCATGTTTTTTCTTGGTTTTGTGCCACTGTTCGAATTGATCAGTCTCCTTTGCTGTTGCATTACACCTTCACCTGAGTGCTTTTGGAGTATCTCTGGAACTACCTCCTCCCATTATAAAGAACTGGGGGTTGCCATCTGCGTAGCTGCCATCTCCTCCTCCTCCAAATGCCATGGTGACAGCCCACAGATGTTACAAACTAACATTAAGCCCATGGGCAAGAACCAAACCCTGTTGTCTGATTGCCCATTAATGTCTCAGGGCATTCCATTTTAACTCTTCAATCGCCTCCTCTAGTGACCCATGTTTTTTCTACAGTAACATGTTTGCATACTGCAATCAAGACACTGCTTATACTTCTTTTGATAATGTAAATGGATACAGCTCTTCAGGACTTAGAGAAAAAGGCATTTTCAGGACCCATCCCATCATTTCATGTGTCCGCTGCAGTCCTCTCAAATTCTCAGCAGCTGTAAACCCTAAAAATGCACACATATTCCAGCATTGTACACCAATGCTGGATTTTAGCGTCCTGCACAGAGGACATATGTCTTCCCTGCTCTTTCTCACCGCTCCGGGCTTTGCAGCTGAAGATTGCATTAGCATGCTTATAGCAGCGCCATCTTTTGGCGTACAGGCTGTGATTCAGCTTATATTTGAGCAGCTCCTTCTTCCTGAGTCTGACAGCCTTGCTCGAATTAGACCTTTTACAGCCTGTAGTTTCTGAATATCCCATGCAATTTTAATCTGCTTTCTGTGTTCTCAGATTTTGAAAATTTCTGTGTTAAAACTCGGTGTATTAGAGTAGGCACAGGTTAATAAGCAGACCAGATTGCTTTGATAACTGTCTGGTACTTTAATGTACTCCTTTAACACTTTTTGCATGTTATGAACATTTCTTGGTAGTTTCGTGATATTTTAATAATTAATTTGATAATTCAATTTATTAGCTGACTGGGTATTGCTTGGCCTAGAACAGAAGGAAATTTGTCAGACATGTGTGATACAGGTGCAACTTCCTGCTCCTCCTGATAATACAACAGAATTGTTTATGAGACATTTATGTCTGTTCTGGACCATTATCACCCATTACTCCTCTGAAAATTGGCCTATGTCAGTTGTCAGTTCTTGTTTCTCTTCTTCCTGGCAGTCCTTTAAAACCTTTTCATACTGCTCTTATGGATGGATTTTTCTCTGGTGACTATATAAATTTATAATTTTTCTGTACCTCATTAACTTCCCATTTATATTGATTGTTAGCTACTTTCTTTTTTTCCCTTCCATTTACTATATAGTGCTATTTTATTTCCAGTTGCTGCTTTCCACTTCTGAACTAGGATGGCCTTTTGCCAAAATTTTCAGTTTGACATCAGTCAGCCCACTGAGATGCTGAGACTGTTAGCCACCATCCTGACCAATATTATCTCCCTCTTTCTTGCTTTCTCCCTTTCCTCTTAGTCAATCTGTCTCCAGCAACTGCTTCTCGTTTCCTACTTAGACAAAAAGCTCTTTTGTCAGAGATTTCTCTTTGCACAATATCTACCAGGGCTTGATCCACTGCAAGAATTCAGTAGCCCTAAGCTATGCTGGATGTTCACCAGAGTAAAAGCTGTAACTGCTTCACAAGGTACCACCTTTCAGCTGCAATGCACAAAGTGACCATGCAACCATGCATGAGTGCACAGGAAAGCAGAGTAGCTGAAACCCCTGCTAAGGTGCTTTCAGTAACCCTGTTTGACTTTTCACTGATATGGATTACGACTACTCATCTAGTCGGTTGACTTGCATTAGTCAAACTGGGTTGTGAAGACCACTTCAATGGACAATAATTTCACAAAACTTCTTCAAATATTGTATGAGCAAATGATTGGCTGTACATAATATTTCTCCAACAAGAAATAACGAAATAGGAAATAGGATACTGCTCCCTTTGGCACATGCTTTCTGTGATTGCTTTTCCCATGGAGGAAGGGGAAGAAAGGAGGATAAAAAATACCTTCACACTCTGGTTGCATTAAAAGCCACTCTGGTGCCATAAATACCTGTTTCCCTTTCTCTAAATAATACACTGCTGCGTGTCATGATCAGTGACTTTGACTAATGTAATTATTAAATACTCAAAAGTTGTACCTGCATTTGTCAAAACAGATCAAAGTTATGCTTTTATTAGTCTCCATGAAAGCAGTGTGGCTCTGATAATACATCAGTTAGTGCTTACTATTCAGCTGGTGTGAGGGGAACGAAAGAAGAAGGGGGGGGAGTATAATGCCATTTTTCGATTAGTTTGCCTGTGGTTTTCAGCATTAAATTAGATAAGTGAAAGATAGTGGTTAGGACCCATCTGCCAGGAAATTGCTAGCATGTGGCCTTCTGTTGCTATCCTTCATTTGGTCAGTGGTAGACTATGCATTGATAAATTCATTCAAGTACACAGCCTGCCTAAGAACATACTTCCTAATAAATAAAAACTCAATCAGTGAAAAGCACTTCATGCAAACATTAAGTAATGCCACAATTGTGTAGAACAAACAAGAGAGGGACTTTTCCCCCTTCTTTCTCTCTGTGCTCCCCCAGACCAGCATGGCTAGGATCCCATCTGAAAGAAAAACAACTCACATGCTCAGTCCTTCTCACACATATTGCAATCTCACTGAGGTTGAATGTCTAGATGCCAGGGGGAGAACAGACCATATCCTTGGTAGTTTTAAGCTCAGTGAAGACAGGACACTTTCACCAAGACCCAGACCACCAGCTCATTCAAGGCGGCCCACATTTGCTTTCCTTGGAGACCTGCAGGCTCAACTCTGCTGGAAGGGCATGTGAGGAATGAAAGCAAATCCCAGCACATCCTCAGGCCATATCAGAGGCACAGCCAAGGCTGGCCAAAAAAAGCAGTGCCATCCTGGAGACCCTGTAGTCATCTGCACAGGCAGCCAAGCCTGAATGTGTGTATGCTATTTCTAGCTTAGAGAAAGGATCTGCACTTGTTAAATGTCCACAGAAAAAGACTATTTCTAAATAAAAATATGTATATATTAGATCTTTTATTCTTTTTAATGATGGTTGCAGTTTTCAGAAACTGATACACCTTTTTCCTTTCCAGCCCTTATCTGCAAAATCTGTTTGCCTACCCTGTTTCAGCCCCAATCTCACCTCACAGAGCTCTCTGTAGTTCACATAGACCTTCCTATCTCTAGCAGAAGTGCATAGTCAGGACATCCTAATACCAGTCCAAAGACCTTGTAGGGGGTTATATAGTTTGGGGTTGCAACGAAGTGGTTGGGGTTGAGCTTCAAGAGGCCACCAAGTTGTCAGATGCAGGTAGAAGGCTAACAGCAAAGAGGGGTGCATTTACAACAGCTAGTAGGTTCACTGGAACTTGTAGTGGGTATTTTGAACTGCTTGTACTTCGGCATCAGACAGAAATATTAGCAGGTATTTGAATGTTCTATGATGCTCCTCTAGTCTCCAGTATTTTATTATGGCACAATATCCGTATGCAAGGTGACCAAGACCACACTTCTAAATCCTTTGACTGAACAGCTAGAGGGCTCAATATATCACAGTGTTTGCTCTCTAGAGTGAAGAGAATAAATATTTCCACTTGCTAAAGAACTGTTCTAAATAATCTTTCTCATTTTGTGGCTGTTTGGATAGCACATCACAGCTTGCTTCTCTAGACTCATCATTTCTTTCATACACTTGATGAGGCTTATGATTGTTTTAATACACCAGATCCTTGGGTAAACCCAGTGGTACTATCTTAGTCTTTCATTAGGGATCTTGCAACTAAAAATAGCAGGCATGCTCAGAAGGCGTGGTGATCATCTGTATCCCTTGCTGAACTCTTGTTTTTCTTTTTCTCAAAATATTTTAAATAGAGGGGTTTTTTTTTACATCATTTTGCTGTAATAGAAAAATCATAGCCTTTGTATTTCTGTTTATTATGCTTAAACTTAGGGGAGAAATGGACTGAGCAGCTGCAAAAGCTGAGCTAAGAATGCCATCCTCACCAAACAAAAAAATTATCACAGATTAAGTTGTTACCAGAGAGAACTATTTACTATTCAGCCTTCAAATAAAAAAGAGCATGAATAGTACCCTTTGGCAAGCCTGACAAAATCATTGCTTTATAGCAAGAAATAAACAGTTAAATTTTATCAGACACATCACATAAGTCCTCAAATCAGAGGTAATTCAAAGCTGGTAAGGTCCAGAATGGTGCATTTGAGCCCACTGTGGTTCAATTTAGCCAGCTTTGCAAAATGAGCTTTGTCAAAGCCTGTAAAATATGACTCTGTATTGCTGAAGAAAGAGTGAAATTCACCCAAGGTGACAGCAGTCCCCTGCTGCAACCTGGCTCCTGGGAATTCACTGAGTCCTTCCCCTCCCTGTTCCTCTTCCCAGGCACCTGCAGGAGTTACTCTACTGTAAGTCCTGCAGAGGTGAGCAAACCCAGTGTTTGCGCCATTTTTGACTGTAACTGCATTTGCCTGAAAGAGACAACGAATTCAGGGTCTCATCTACCTCTTTGGATCTTGAAAATATTTGGAGGTTTAGGGACCAAACCCACTGTTTCCTCCCAAAGCAGCTCATCTCTCAGCACGCAGGGACTGGAAACTGATACATGGAAAATCACCAGGTCTATTGACCCTTTCTTCTGCAAATTCATTTCTGCTTCCAGGATACTCTAACCTGACATAATTAAGGGTAGAGAGAAAAGGCATTAATAGAAAATTATTATCTTTATATATTTGGTGTGGCTTTCTCTAATTTCGAGGTGAACATTTCATAGGTAGATAACTTGCACTGCAGAAGGTATCATGGGAGCTAGTGGAAAAGCCCTGTAAACTTATTTTGGTTATCTATTAAATTGCTAATCAGCACCTGCAATACAACATGTAGGGTGGATAAAATGGAACAAACTAATTGGAGCTTATTTTGTTATTAAATAGGAAATCCTCGTGAGCGGAATCTCAGAGAAAAATGTCAAAGTTTAATGTTTTCTGCATTTTTGCACACATACACTTGCACAGAAACAGCTGGCACAGATTTCCTTTGCACCTTCAGGGTTCCAGTGCTTTTCCCACACTTCCCATTTCTGAAAAACTTAGCTGGATGCCGGCAGTCTTCCAAACCTCCTGCTACAGCAAGCTCTCAAACCAGCAATGCAGGCAGCTGAAGAAACATCCTGGTACCTCGGAACACCCAAAAGAATGGCTTTGCATGGCTAAGCCTGAATTTTATTTATAGGCATAACTAAACCAAGAGGTACTGCTTCCTTACGCATATGGCAGTTACCATGACATTTCTCTCAATAAAATACAGATTCAGATAAGAGTAAATGTAGTTAAAAAAAAAAAAAAAAACACAAGTAAGTAACATTTGCACACTTTTTGAAACCTGAAATTAAGAGAGTTTGAAAAATTAAGAGAGTTTGAACAGCTTCAGTCATTGCTCTCACCCTGCTCACATCAAGCCAGCAAGCTGCCAAATCAAGGAGCTCTATATAGCCCTGATGTTTGCTGGAGACCATGTTTTTCAGATGAACCCTGTCCTCAATTAACATACAAAATCATCATGGGTAACAAAAGACTTTCCATACAGATGACTCAGGTGGTTTTATGAGTGTTCAGCAGGCATCAGCCTCATGTCTATAATGCAGGACTGTTTGCTTCCAGTACTGACTTATATTGCTCCCCGAATGCCTGTTTATTACAGGATGTGAGAATGGCAGGACATACAGACATCTGTGTTAACCTCACTGTGTTCCCTGTCTAAGTCCTGCCCTAATTAAATTTGGAAGCCTGGTAATTTCTCTACGGACCAGTTTGCAGCACAGACAGAAAGTTCTCTGCTGAGATAATGAAACTGTTACAAGATGTAGGATATGTTTTCCTGGGCAGCAGAGTTTATGCTCAGGGTTAAAATAAGAGCAGAAAAAGCTCGAGTTTTTACCATTTGTCAGCCTAGATGGTAACCAGGATTTTTGCAGCTCCCTGGGAATTCCCCCCCTGCCATTGACAACATGGTGAATCATGATGCTCTGCTACATCTCCGATGCTCAAACATGTTTAAGTTTGCTATAATTTGCAACACACTGTACTGCAGAGCCCTTTAGAAGTCAACATGATATATTTGTTATTGGTAGCTGGTGCTTTTGTTTTTCTCAGTGAGCAGAATGAGAAGCTAGTAATCCTGCTGTTCTGAGATGGGGATGGATAATAACACAGCTCAGCCTCCATCCTCACAGCCTTGTCTGCAGAGTGGGCTAATGCTCTTCCCAGCATTCATCTGACATTCACTGGGAGGTAGCAAGGGATGTATTATCTTTATTTATTGAGGCCCCCATCATGACTTGGATCACTCCTTAACAAGGTCACCATAATCATATTGCAATCAGGCTGCCCTTTCCCTTCCCAGTCCTATAATTAGTGTTTGCCTTTGTAACTGGAAGATTAACCACATGACCTGTTATTAACCTCTCTTCACCTATTATGGTCTCTTTGGTTTTCCTTTTTAATGCAGATATTGTTGAAAGAGGGTCTGTTTCAATTACATTATATTAACATGGGAGAGATTCTCAAATGTGGGGAATGTGCCGATTATAGATTTAACAATAACGACAAGTATGAGACAGTGTAACTGCTGTATAATTGGAAAGCAACTCAAGTCCAACAATAAGTAGTTCTCACTCAGTTCTCACTACAAATAGAAGTGGCTCCACAGTACAAATTGATATACACAGGTAGATACGTTCCCTGTCCAACAGTCCCGTTCCAGGGCAGTCCCCTTCTTCTGCTGAGAGTAAAGTGCCAGATTTGAGAACCCCCTATCCTCATCCTGGGGCGTTTTCAGTTCTCAGTGGGTGGTTGTGCACCACTCTACTGAGAGGCCTTCATGCATTGCCCCAGTGCATTTCCACCAAGGCCCAGGGTTGTCCAGAGACCACCTAGTCTCACTAAGGGCAAGATGCAAAAGTAACAAAACATGAGAAGAAGAATATTGATATCTGCAGTTGCATTACAGTTATTACATTTATTACAATCTATTGATGGCTCTGAACCAAACTACTAACTCGCAACCTCCTGAGGTTACTTATCCTGTGAATCTAATTGAACAAAGCCTGAATAACCATTGCAATGACTGACTGACTGCATCATTATTTTGGGACTAAGGGTTCTAAGCCAGCAGGCCTTTCATACAGCTGTGAGAAGTCTCTTGATTTCAGGGCTGAGAGAGATATGACTGTATAAATGGTTTTGAGACTACAGTCCACCTCAAAAAACCCTTGATGTTTACTCACAGTTAAAATAAGTGAAGAGAGTTGTATAAATGTTATTCTGAATTATTCATCTACTTTGGATGGGTCATTGGGAACGTGCTCTTGCATCTTTCTGCAAGCTGCTGAAATGTTCGTTACCCTGTCCAGTGTTAAGGCCATGCCTTGAATCCCTGTGCACATGTACATATATATCTCTCCTGGTCCCTGTACTATGTTCATCAGATCTCCTAATGGCTGGTCATCAGGTCAGAACAGTGCTTCTTCTCTAAAACACACCATATTCCTAGTTTCATTGAAATGGCAAAAAAAGAAGTGTGTAGATATGGAGTGCCTATGGATGCATACGGAGTCCCCACTAGCTGCTGGAGAATGGAAGAGGAAACTGGTAGCAGCACCTAATAGATTATTACTAGCTACTGTTGGTTGACACATAGTATTGCACAAAGCGTTTCCTTCTCTTAGATTAACAGCAATCTGATGCTGTATTTCTCGCCCTCATTCATGGTGGATGTACTGTTCATGGAATACAAGATGTCTAGCCCACAGTTATGTCCAAATTGGCTGACTGAGAACTCCTGGCTGGTGAGGACACCCTGACAGTCCCTGTCTGACTGTACCTGCTACCACCAGAGCCCATTGGAGACACACCTGCCTTGCAGTTTGGATGCAGACTGTGAGAAACCTGGCAGCAAACACACCTTACTGCTACTCTGTGCTCAAGAAGGGTGCATGGTTTCACTTTGTAAAATTAATCAGGAACAGCAGAGCTACTGGAGTTTCTTCCTGTGCCTCTAACTCAGCACTGGATGAAGTTACTCATTTATGTATCGGGGTCACATTCACTAGTTTTGTTTATGCTGTGTCTACTTGCCGATGAGTCCTAAGAACAAGACGCAGTTCAAATCCTACCCACTCAGGGCAAATCTTCCCTTTCTGACTGGGGCCCAAGAGCACATATGTTCAGGCTCATCTTCCATGAACTCCCCATGAGCTGCAGAGGATCAGACAGAAAAGTCTGTCTCCACGTGACAAGATCATTTGCTGAAATTGTGGCCTCTCTGCCACGCTGCCAGATGGTGGCCCCAGAGCAGCAAGTGGATGCGAAACACATGTGCAAAGGGAGAGGTGTCGTCACTGTATGCTCTCCCCCTTGAAGGGTGGCCCTGGATCTCCAGAACTGCAATTCAACCACCAACATCCAAGGGGTCTGACTGCTGCCAGTGGTCTTCGACTTTGACAAGTATGATATAATTCTGGGTCATCTGCAGCAGAAATACCAATGGAGGTTGAATTTGGGGATATCCTACCCTAAAAAAGCAAAATTAAAAATGACAGTGACCAGCTCAACAGGACACCATCTTTTCACTTCTGTTGGCACAAAGTAACAAATTTAAGTAGCATTTTAATCTAACAGCTTCATATAGAATAAAAACCTCTAAATGACTTTGCAGTTTTTGCCAAAATTATCCATTTAAACTCATCTCATAAATCCAGGACTCCAAAACAATACCTACAATACTTTATGTTTTATCTCTATTACAATTTGCTGTGATCACAAAAGAAAAATCTAAAAGCTGTCTAAAACTCACCAACAAATGAAAGAAGAATTTATATGATTTATAGTGTAATCTCCTTTAGTCAGCTTTTTGGGATATCAAAAATGGTAGTTTAATCATACATCTATTTATGCCGGGAAATAAAGGAAAGATGTGTGATATCAAGAGGAAACTAAATCCAAGCAGCTTTTCTGTGTGGTCTGGTGATTGGAAGAAAATCATCTGTGTTTGGAGCTAATTCAAATTCACTTACCAATGAATGCTTCTTAAAATATTTCATTTTCTACTTAATTTGGCTGCAGTACGTCTTACCTGTTCTAACTGACACACATTTTTCACCTGCATACAAATATTTGAATGTTGTCATTTCCCAGTGTACAAGGCCAAGGAAGTACCTTCCACAGGGACCTGGACAGTGCTGCTGAGATCTCTTTATGGTCATAGTTTTGTTTTCTGGTGAAGTTCTGGTGGTGCCTTCTCAAAGTTGGGACAATCATGTTGCATTGTCACGGTCAGGTATTTTCCATGTCCAAAACCATGCGCTTCATGAGTCTCCTCTGCGTTGCTGGAGGAATAAAGTATCTGAGATTTACAAGTCAATACTTCTTAAAGTCCTACAGGAATGTACTGTATTCAGGTGGAAGGATGTGCTCACAGTAAGTTACCTCACTCCTGCCACAACAGAAAAAGAAACTGAGTGGAGTAGTATTTATGGCAAGGCTCCCTATGAAATACTGAACAAAGAATTTTTTAAAGCATTGCTTTATGCTGCTGGACATATTATAGTCATAGCCCTCAGTCTCTTTGAACTTAGTCATCCCTGGTTTACAATGACAATTTTTTCTTCAAGCCCATCTCTGCATACTTCCTGCGCTGTGACCTGACTCTGGCCTTTCCATCACTGTCCGTTGGCAGCCACTTGCCCTGGATCTTGCTGAGCATGGAGGTGAACACTTGTCCTTGCCCCTTCCTCACCTCCACTGCTGGGATTCTCTGCAGATCCACAGCATTAAAATCCCTCTTGCTGCCACTGGTAACAGGCCATGAACTATGCCTCTTTTCAGCAACGGGAGGTCACTTGCATTGGTCTTGGAGGATCAGAGATACTAATCTGAGTGTGTTACTGCTGTTTGCCATGCTCTGAGGTGATTTTTCTTACGTTGTTCAGATTATTCATAAGCCATGTGCTCACATCTTTTGCATGCAGCAGTTTATTTCTTCTGCTTAATGGGAGCTGATGGTTAACATGGAGAAAGGCCTTTTTTTGTGAATCATGCAGAGCATTCAAGACACAATTTGCCTGTGAGAAATCCTGGACTTAATGTGACCTGACAACAGGAAGTTTGGTTCTTCATGCCTAATTCCGAAAGATTTGCCAACAGGAAAGCTACAGTTTATGACTAGTGTAGATACAATCCAGGTTTTGGAAGGAAAAAAAAAATATTGTTGATTTAGATAGGAAAATCTAATCTATGTATTATCAAAGTAAGATCTTCCTGAGCTGGAGAAAGTTTAGTACTGCAGAAAGGGAGCACTTTCCAGACCTATGACACTATTCCAGTGACAAAGAAGGGAGTGACATGAGCAGGCTATAATTTCCCCACAGAACTTGTGTGGGAGTTCAACTGCCTGGATGCATGTGTGTGTGTGTGAGAAAGAGAAAGGGACAGGCATAGAGAGGAAGAAACTTGCTGCATTATGCATTAATTTGAGCGTATGTGGGCAGAGTACAAGTCAGAATTTTCTCTCCTGGGGGCCCAGAGTTAGGCCTTAATTTTATGTTGAGGTACTTATGCAGAAGTGCTCCAAATGAATTCCCAGTGTGCACAAGTGCTCACTGCTCCAATTATAGTCATGTTCAAAACCAGAGCATTCACTTGCATGCTTTAGTCCACTTATAGATCTGAATGGCTTAGGATAGTAGGAGCTTGTACTGTAGTTGTTTACCTCAAGTCTAGGTGACCTCCTTTTTTCCTGACTCCTCCCTTCCACTGCTTCCAGAAATCTTGCAGCCCAGTAACAAACATATAAACAAGCAAGCAAATAATCAAACAAATAAGATATATATGGTTTACTTGATACTAGGCAAGAAAAGGACACTTATGAATGCATCAGCTCCCTTAACGTCTTGAGCCTTTCTCTTTTCTCTCAGGGACAAGGTGGTTTAGATTTGGTCACCACCTTGTTTTGACAACAGAGCTATTCCTGAGAAGTGGTGAGCACCATCTAGCAGCATGGCAGAGAGGAAGCTTGTTGAGACTCTCCCTACTCACCCTTTCCAGTTGTCAAAACCTGGTCAGTGAGAAGCAGCCACAGAGGAAAGAGACCCACTTCCAGCTATGTAACAATGGCTCATGTTAACTTCTGACAGGACTGACTTCAGCACTCAGAACAATGGGCTCCTAAAATCCCAGTAGAGGCAGTGTTTGCAGAAATGTTTTTGTGCTCCTTAAGGTCTTGGTGCAGCCCTCCTGCTGGGCAACTCTGGCTTTCATGTGCCCCCCAAGCAGCAGCTCATGCTCCAGCTCTTGTCTGCTGCTCCAACATACGAAGCACTCCCAAACCCTCCTGCCAAGCCCCATTATATTGTACCGGAGACTTGACTTTAATGAACATTGTCATAATTATATCCACAAGCTCTGAACTAAAAAAAAAAGGCCCTACCCAAAGCTTTCAGCCTAACAGCTTCTCCTGAAATGACAGATCCTCCATGTGTCATGTATCTAACACCCCAGTTGTATCTTTATACATCTCTGTCACCTCCTCTTAGGCTAACAAGACCCAGAGCCCTGTACTTTCACGGCTATCATTTTGCTAACCCCCATCTCCAATGCTATCTCTAGCACAAGGCCATACTGATTATTTAGTTGATTTTCCCACATTCTCAAAATCATTTGTTCTTTTTTCTCTTGCTGTTTCTGATCTGGCAACACCAGCTTCAAGAAAAGCACTTATACTAATACGTACTACCCTGAAAGACAATTTTCTGGATCAGGATCCCCTTCATCAAAACTGTTCTTAAATTAGCCCAGTCTTTTTGAAGGAACAGAACACTTAAATGTCCCACTTCCTAAATGTTTCTCCAGGGCAAATTAAGATAGCTTAGTATGTTGCACCTTGAAGGTAACACCTTGGACACGCTGAGAAATGGATGTTCCTGCACTGCTCTGCTGCTCTTTGCTTCTTCCACCCTTGGGTTTTTAACTTCCACATGGGAAGTGATAAACCAGCCTGTACCATGCCCAGACTTCTTTTTGCCAAACAGCATGAAACAGCGGCTAAGGCCCAGATATAAGGATCTCCATACTGTTCAGGATGTTTCCTTCATCAATGCTTCCAGGGAAGTCTGCCACAGACTAGCAGCTCCATTCCTGTGATTTTTTTGGAGAAGGGGAAACAAGATGTATCCAGAGAGGAGGGTTTTCCTTATTCTTCAGAAGCATACACATGCTGGCGTAGCCTGTGCCACATATATCAAGGGGCCCTGCCCCCCCCCCGAACTTTTTATTCTGGTTCATTAACTTCTGAGCCAACCCAAAATACTGTAACTCCATACATGCACACCTATTTGTGTAGGACTATACAGCGTAAAAAGTTAAGCCCTGCCCTATCTCAATATTAGTCCTCTTTACAAAGGAAAAAGTAGGGCAGAGTTACGTCATTTGCAATGATCATGAAGGGAATCCACAACAGACCAGAGACTGAAGGATTATCTCCCACCTGCCCCTCTACAGTTACTCCATTAGTCCACTTCTTACAGCTTTTTCTAGGAAAACTGAGCATTTCATGATATCAAGAAACAAAGGTCTTCCATGGTATGTTTTCTGCACCTGTGATGGTTGTTTGTATACCACATCTTGTCAATATTATCTTTCTTCTCTATTTTATTCACAAAAATTACTTTTTAAAAGGTGCCAGATGTTTCTTCACCCTTAAAAGTCACTTCAAATGCAATCAAATCATAGCCCCAGATGACTTATAATTCTCAATGATTTTTCTGAAGTCCTTGTATAAGAAAATGTTGAGAGGGAAGATGAAGCATACTTGTTTTTTTAAGAACCAGTGTCAAAACAATCCTATCAGCCCATGGCGCTAAACACTTTAATTACTGTTTCTTAATTTCAAGAGACAAAACTTCAATTGTAATAATGGAAACATCCATCAGAAAAGGCATCGGTACCATATGATTAACAGCTGTCCTGACAAAACTCAAGAATTGGACATATTTGCAGGACTGTGTTTTAAAAACATCATCAGAGGGAAATGAATGAAGAGAGACAGAGGAATATTTAGTACCTTCCCTGTTGCTGCAGGGCTCATATGGAAATTAGGGACTCTTTCTAGCATAATAGCCTCCTTCTTAAGGTATTATAGTGATGGATTCCCGGATTAGCCAGTACAATTCTTAAAATATTCTCCAAAATTCTCCTTCTAAAGCCACTAATTTGGTCTTTTAAATATAATTACAGAAGGAAGCTGTGCAGATACAGATCTGCTGTTTATGACTCTCAGAGCTGAGTGTTGTAAGAGAGGACACAAAAGCAAAACTAATTTTGTACTAGAAGAATTTCTAAGATCTGTATACCTAGAAACAGACATTTTTACCAGCAGTGTAGTAAGACTGTTTTTATTTTCCCCTGGAGAAGCTCTGCACACAGGCCTATATCCCTCTGCTACAAAAGCAGCTCTGGGCAAAGCTATTCAAGTGGTTAAAGAGAGATGCAGTCCCTGCTATGCTCTGAAGTTTGGTTTTTTGTTTGTTTTGTTGTGGGGTTTATTTTTTCTGCTACTGCTATATAAACACCTTGGCAAAATTCAGGTTTAGCTGTGCTAGGAGACATTGGCCAAACTTTGATTCAGCTATTGGTAATGCTGCTCCCTTCTACAAGCAAGTCCTGAGCAGGGCTGCACTTTTCCACAGCTAGCCATCCAACCTGAAATATCTGTCACATCTGCCAGAGAGGTCTAAGCATCTGCCCTCTCTGAGTGAGACCCTGGAGGTATTTCACAAGAGACCTTCTGAAACTGAGACACCTTACATGACTAACGACTTGGTGAGTTTAGTCCACTGTGATCTCCACCCCTTTGCCCTCCCTTAATGCAACTGTGTGTGTATCTCCATTGAAATATTTATCTTTTTAAATGTGTGTCCAGCAGGTGGTGAAAAAGATGCCACTGATGTGTAAAAGGGACAGTAATCCATAAGCTAACACTGCAGCCTCTCAGCTCCACAACTGTGGAGAAGCCTGTGCAGAAATTACTATGAGGAGATCAAGCAGGACCGCTGGTCTGGGACTGAAAATAACAAGCTTCATTTTTTTCTCCATTAAAATGAATTTGTCATTCATGTTGTACATCACACTGACATTTACAGTAAATGTTACTAATTGTCTGCAAAACATCCTTGTATAGCACTGATGGGGATGTTTCAGATCACTAAAAAAACTTTGGGAATTAATATAACTCATTCCAAAGCGATCCTGAGTGAGGAGCTAAACATTTTTCAATCCTCCTGATAGATTTCCAAGTAAAAAAATTAGTAATCATCAGTTATGGGCACGTACATGAGACCTAAGTGTTTAAGTTTTTGCATGAATGGAAAAACTTCATTCCATGAAGTTAATATGCCTAGGCTGATTAAATGCAGCAAAGGCAGCCCTGGCTGAACTCTGCAGTCAGGGAAGGGAAGCAAAGGATATGAAGGATGTGAGTTTGTAATAATATGAGCAAAATTCTAATCAAAGTCTTGTCTAAGCAGAAACCTGCAATAACTTATACATTGTTCTAGCACAACACTGTTTAACACTAGAGATTTCTGGGCCAATGTTGTGAACCATTCTACCACTGCAACTAGATCTAGAGGATGGTGGTGAAAGGGCTCTTACCCATCTTCACTCCTCGGCCTGTGCACCCTGTTCCAGTTATGCAACCCATGCTAATAGATTTGGTCCTTCTCATAACTGAGCCATGATTTGCTGTTGCAAACAAAACTTTAACAGCCATTGTACAGGGAAGCAGTCTAACAAGCCATTCAAAGGTGCATTTACTGTGTGAGAAAGGGGATGGGATGGGTCTCCTGGAAAGGAGCCTGTTTGAAGGCTCTGAGACATGAGCTCCATCCCTATCTATCTCCTCAGAGAGGCATTGTCTTCATCTTCAGGTGAGCACATCATTGCTTGACCTTGCTGTTTCATACAAAGGAGAAGCACCAGCAATACCACAGAGGAACAAAGGGCCTCCACATATAAAGGTGCCAGAGCAGATCCATGCATGGAACCATCTAGAGCCTGAATACACTGCGGAGGGAACAGCCGTGGAAGCAGCAGGACATTATTCCCACTTAATATAGGGGAAAGTGAGGCATTGCATCATCCTCAGCACTCCTGAATCCTACAGTTTGGATGCGGCTGGAAGGAGTCAATAAGCCACCTGCAGCCTGTGCTGATGTTAGGGACCAAATACATCTCTACGTTTCAGTCATTTCAGAAAGATGTCTTTTTGCAAAATAAGCTATTAATGTAATCAGTACTACGGCTTTGTTGAAGAGGGATGGAGGGAGCTCCTTTCTTCTCTGCCACATGGGAAGTTAGACAGGGTGACTAGGAAGATAACTTCAAGCACTAAAAATACGCAGAACTTCAGCATCCTAAGCACACATCTGAACCCCAGGACCTAGCTTCCTCTCTGTAACTGACAGAGCTAAGTGTACCTTCACCATTTATAGCTGTAAAAATCCTTTCCTTGCTGAAAGCCAGAAGCCTTTCCTCACTCACAGTTTCATTAGAATTTGGAAATCCAGCTCTGAAAACCAGCTCTGAAAGCAGCTACTGGGGGACACAGATTTGTAAGCTTCCCGTTATCTCCCCTCTTTGCACCTATTATGTGGGGATAAGATGCATTTTTTCTTTAAGAGTGACAAGACCTTCAGTCTGTGCAGGATATTGTTTCATATGGATCCTCATGCAGCCATTGCTTCTCCTGTCACACTGACAGACCAGGATCAGCTTTCCAGAAGTAAAGTGAGCAATAAACTTAAAAGAGTGTAGCCTTGAGTGGGTTATCAAGGAACTGGAAATGTGAAACAAATGGAGGAGACTCATAGCAGAGTAGAAGCTTCCCTGCCCTGGGCTGGGTCTCACACACAACAAAGTACATAGCAGCTCCTGACGGAATCTATCAGGAAGAAGAGTTTTTTTCTGGTATCCACAATGACCAATGAGGAACTAGAACAGAGCACCTGCAGCTCCTGCAGCAGAAAGCAGAGCAGGCACCAGTGAATTGGAATGCAAAGAACCACTGGCTTTTACACAGGCTCATGCAAGGTCATTCATCACTGCGGCAGATGCTGACTGCTCTCAGCAGCACGGAAAAGAAATTAAAAGTAGATAAAAAAGACCTTTTTTTTAGCTGGAGGATAAGTACTAGACCAAAATGTTTGAAATATTAGCATATTGCTGCAGTTCAGACACACAAGAGGGTTCTTGCAGCTTACCACATGGCAGAGTTGTCATCTGAGCAATGGTGACTGTGTTGGTGGACAACTGCCAAGAAAAAAAGCATGGTCCTGAAGTTAATTATCATGAGTGATCTGTAGTAGTTCACTGCTGTTTCCCCAGTGTCAAGCTCCTGGCCAAGCTCAAGAGCTAGCTGGGAAGAGCAGGTATCCTGGCCACATGACAGAGTGACGTGGCTGGACATGCTGGCATGGGCCATTGCCCATTACCTGCCTCTCTTAGCAGCTTGGCCTTGGAAAGGTGAAGCTGTTTGCCAGAGAAGTCTCCTGCTAGATTGGACAGGTTTTTAAGCAAATAAAGTCTTTCCAGAAATATTAAAATTCCTTTTCAATGTTGAGGCATCGCAGAGAGTGCCTGCATACTGAATAAGGCCACAACATGCTCACTGCTGCACAGAAAAAAGAGGGAGCAAGAATCAGCCCCTGCCTATTGTGACTGATTCCTACCATCAAAATGCTGTTTAACTTACTTCCCTCATAAGGAAACAGAGCATTACATCAGGTCAAGAACTGCAGAGATGAAGGTGAGCTCAGAACAACCAATGGAGACAAACCCTATCACTAAGTGCTTTCTCCACACGAGACACACCTGCACTCTCAGCAGCAAGTCCCCAGTGTCATGTCATCAGGTGTCACAGCCGTCTGGAAAGGAAGCATTGCCCATGGCACCAACTCCAGCAAGATGGACCCCTGCTGGGTTTGCACTGACTTTTCCCAGCTCCTTCTTGTAAGAGTGAGCAGAACAAGCCACTTGCTCCTTCAAATCCACTCACTGTCTTCTTTTGGTTGGTTGGTTGGGTTTTTTGTTTTGTTTTTTAATTAAAGGTATTAAAAGAGGATTGGATTCATGCATTTGGATGGAGCCACTAGGAAAGGAAGAGCAGGCTGGAGAGCTGCTTCTCTGTGGGGTGGTCTGTGCCTACACAGCAGTTTCAGACACTCACCAAGAGGAGCTCATCCCCAGCAGATTGCACAGACCCACCGTATTTTTAGTTGTTTTCCACATTGTAACAAGGATGCAAACAAAAATGTCCCTGTTCACAAATAACTGTGCTGTAACTGATCTCAAGGCTGAACATCTTCTGTTTAAAAGTCATTTAGCTCAAAGCTTTGCTATCAAAATCATTTTCAAATTTACCTCACTTGGGACATTGCACCTGTGTGCTTTTTCTGTGATCATGTGGGTACATGCACAAAAACCCCTACAAGGCAGCAGGTAACCAAAGTTATCAAAAATGTATAAACTCTTTATGTTCTTGCAGTGCAGGAACAGGAGGGAATCTCCAACTCCTCAGGACTTACCTCAGGGAACTCTAACCCACTGCTGCAACCACCCAGAGCTGAGCATGGGCTCATAGCTCAATGTTTCCTCACCCTTCTGGGCAGCTGGTGACAGTGCTCTCTCCTGCACAGACACACTGCCAGCTGGGTTTGAGTGCGCCCAGCTGAGCCGAGCCTGGTTGCATTCACCTAAGCAGCACTCACAGCAGTAACCACCTTGCAGTCCTCCCCTCTCCTGGCTGAGTGCCAGCCTCCTAAACTTAGCAAAATTAAATAGTATTTATACATGATGCACACATCTATGAGTAAACCAGGCTGTCTGGTGAATGTAGGCTTTGAAGTTTACCTGTGAGTCGAGTCATGACTAAGGGAACATGTACAGACCTTGCAAAATAATATATCCTGTAAGCTCAACAAAGTGCCCAGAGAAGGGAAAAACAGCTGTGCATGTTTTTCTCTCCCCTCCTCTCACTTTGGGACTAAACCTATAAAATAATAATGTGCCTTTCTAGTATTATCATTTGTCTTTGATTTTCTGTAAAGAATTACATAAAAGCAACAGTCCTATTAGCATTCAGCACTCAAGTTTTCTTCTTTCTGCTTTCTCCCTTATTCCTTAGTATTAATAAAAGAGGGAATTCTGCGTTTGTTACATGCCTGACAACACAGGAGACAGGGCTTTCCTCTGTTTAGCCATCAAATTGGGAAACATGGGACTCACCTATGTGATAGTCCCTTTGCAATATGCCAGCTCTGCCCATACGGAAGAGGAAGGAAGCATAAGGAAGCTTATGGATACTTCCATAAGGAAGCAGGCAAATTCAGATCATGCCAAGGCACTGATGCTGACAGAAAGCTAATAGAGCAAGAAGGACTGAAAGCTGTCACTGCCAGGGGGCAACTAGTTACCAGATAGTTATATCTGCAAGCCCTAGGATATGAATAGGTTGAGAAGTGCTATATGCAAGGACTGCTTTTCAGGCATGTGCTGGCTAAGAGTCTTGTAGAAGGGAATTATACCTGCAATTGCAACATATCCTTATTATTAAAGAATATTTCCTCACCTATATTTCCAATCATCTCCTTTTTATTCCCTGCAGGCAAAAAAAACCCAAACAAAAACCCAACAAAACCCTATTGGTGGTCTGGAAGGTCCAGAAGGAAAGCATGGGCCACATTTACATAGCATGGAAGTGGGAGCTGCTGCAGTGCCTTGCTTTGCTCTGTTGTCACATGGCCCTGGCTCAGTGGGTAAAGTTGGGCAGCGGCAGCCATAAGCAAAATTTGCATTAGTCCTTGCTTTCCCTCCTTGATCCTAAGTTGCTGAGGTGTGGTGTGCAGCTGTGGTGGCCTGGCTGCAATAGGCTGACCACAGTCAAGCACAACACTTTCTTAGCAGCAGCAGCTGGGAGCACAGGCCAGCATGAATATCACATAGCGATAGAACTTGCAGTACATAGTCACTGCACAAGGGCCAAAGGCTGGGAGCAGACAGCATTGGAAACCTTTGCAAACAGTTGCTGCCTGCAAACACTGCATTGGCCAGCAAGATGCAACATTCTCCCTTCAGTGAATCAGCATGGAATTTGGGTCCCCAGGCAGCAGGTCTGGATGTCCAGAGCAGCCGCTACAGCAGACAGCAACAGCAGCTTCACTTGATCTTGTTACACTGCTGCAGAACATCACAGCCAGGTCAGAAACACTGCTCCAAGCTGCAAAGGGAAATCTAGGGAGGTTTTGCCCCTCTCCCTCCTCCTTCGGGTAACATAATGTAACAAAATATCTTTATTTTTAGAGCTGAGAAAGGAAAAGACAAATTCTCGCATCTTTTCAATGGAATGGCGATGTTTATTGAAATTTGTGACGCAACCACTAGATGCCCCTGTTTTCTGCCGAGCAGTCCAGAGGGGGGGCATGCGCTGGGGTGCCGCAGCCAGGACCTGAACTTGGGGCTCAGACCATGTAGAAATAGTGATTCATTCAGCCTCTTCCTCCCTAATGACCTTCTAATTATCTGGACTATCGTTCCACTGTGTCAATTAGGAGAGACAGTGCTGCTCAGGAATGGGAATGGTGTTTTCTGCCTGCCTGTGCCCCAGTTCGTGGTGTCTATGGAGGAGGTAATGTAAAAGTTCAGTCATCAGTGGACATGCAGCTAGGCATGACTGCCTGGATCTGCATGCCCTGCACCATACATCCCGTTGTGGTGTCCCACCGCCGCAGCACCACCCTTCAAAATCCCCCTCTCAGCCCTGTCTGCCCTCAGAGGTGACTCAATCCATACCAGAAAAGTCAGACTCTGAGCAAAGACATTAACCCAAGCAGAAACATTTCCCTAATTAATCTGGAAGTGTTTCCTTTTGAATATTTTATACAGGTCCAGAAAGGAGACTGGTGCCATGCAAATGGGAATCTGGCACTTTGTTAGCATGAAGGAACTTTTGTGGTTGCTGAAGTGGTTGTGCCTCTAGAAGATAAGCGCTTTCGCTTACATCCTTCCAACCCTAGAGACAGTAGGCAGCAATGGTAAATGTAGAAAATCGCAATAATTGCTTCTTCTGAGGTAATCTCTTCCCCAAAATTCTCTTGACTTAAGCAAGGATTTATTTGAGGGTCTCCTAATTTAAAGACTGTTTCCCTGGCCAGGGTTTGTGGGGCTTGCATCAGCATGTTCTCTCTTACCGAAGTCCACATAAGGCCCTAAGTTAACAGTGGATGGTAAATATTATAGTCAGATACCCATCTCATAAATCCTGTAAGATACAAAGTGGCAATTTATAGATTTGGTGCGTAAAGACCTTGCTTGTGTTTGGGCACTCAGTCTCACAAGAAAAATGTTAAGATACCTCCTTGCTTAAGTTTTTTCTTAACAAGCTAAGTAACATGCTGGGAAACCTTTAGAAGAGAACAACATTGGGCTTGCAGGCTGAAAACATCTAAAAAGGACTTCTGCTGCCTAATTCTTCCTGCTTCAGGAACAAGGTGCCTAATTAGCACCACTGAATGTGATGGGGGGTCAGAGCTCTGAGCCATCTGGGAAGATGTACTTTTTCAGTTGACACTGCTGGAGAAGCTAAGAGCAGCTCAGAGGAAGAAACAATAGAAATGCCTAGTGGCCTAGTATCACAAAAACTAATGGCATCTAAAATACCTTTCCAGATGTTTAGAACCCAGTAGGTACTTCATCTGTCAGCCACTGCAACTTAAAAGACCCCCCCATTTCCCTACAGAAGCTCTGGATCAGGATGTGAACTTCATGATACTGATCCTCTTGGCATCCTGCGTGTAGCACAGGCAGCCCTGAGGCTGGTCTTCCCCTGGAATGACACTGTACAAGCCAAGCTACTTCTCTGGGAGCCACACACCTGCCATTTTTTGTGAATTAAAAAAAAAGGCTCAAACGTACAATAGAAAATGAAGCCTGGATTAACTGATACCTCTGTTATCTCAGTAATTTCCCTGTGTTTTCCCTTGAGCCCATGATGCTTCGTAGGATTATGGCTTTCCAGAGTCACAGGCATAATAACACAACTAAGAAATATGGAGACTCCACTCTCCATGCTAATCTCTGCCAAGAGAATACTGAAGGCAATAGATAACGAAGTCACTAGGACCGAGCTACATTTTGCTTCTAAGAATTGCCTCCCAGAGCCTGTAACCATTTTGCAATCTTTTTAATTTTCAGAGAAAATGCCTCCTGTGCCCATAATTAACAGTTTAATTTGCCACTGGGTCCTGTTTATCACGATAACTTATTTTGCGAAAGTACAGATAGGCAGACTCTTTGTAAGCCCTTTGAATATCTTCCAGCCAGTCCATTAGATGGGGCTGTGATACTGGGGATTTTAATCACTGATATTCATTATCCAGATATTATTCACTTGTTTTAATGAAGAAGCTGCACATTTCCTTTGTTTCACAAGCAGCAAGATCTGGTACAGGAATTTCAAAGCACGGAATAGTGTGGTTATCTTCGTCATTGGCTAACTACATTCATAAGTTTGGAGGATGAGTATCAGGCTGAGCATTCTCTTCTCAGCAGCTCACAGAAGGCAATGACACCTGTAAACGTGGCACGCACCAGAAGACACATGGAAGTGTTCTTTGATCTCATGTGATGATCAATTGCATGTGCCCAGCTGGAATACAGTTTGAGAACTCCATGCAGTTCTTCAGTAGGAAAATAAGGCCTGTGTAATCATTCTAAGAATGCAAAGCAGAAGGCCCTGGAAATGGAAAATGGCATCACTGCATAGTCCTATTAAGACGGTACATGTGATTTTACAGCAAATGGATTGCTTTAGTGCCTCCTTGATGCAAGATGACACAAAAGGCACAAGTTATCCGTGAACTACTTTGCCTCAAACAGGAACAATTGCGGTGAGTATGCTGAGCAGCCAGAGGTTATCACATATACTACGTGTGTGAACGCATTTCGACTGTGACAAAAACAGTTATCTGCATCATGGTGTGTCATGACCCTCTTCCTTGCCGTTCCACCTCGGCACCAGGAGGCAGCCTGATTCCCAGCTGACTCCCCTACCAGATTCCTCTGTTTCCATATGCTGGTGGGCGGACACTATGCTCGTGTTTAGTTTCCTTCCTCTTCACAGCACTCAGGAGGGCACAGGGAAACCACTGCTCCAGCGCAGCCCCATCCGGCAGCGGACAGGCACGAAGCCAACAGCAACGGCAACCGCAAGACGAGCCGGCCACCGGTAGCTCTCGCGAGAGTGGCTAACGAGATGTGGGCGTTGCCAGAGCAATGGAGCTCGCCCGCTGTTCCCCTCCCCCCGCCTCCTTCCATAAAGCGCGGCCGGGGGCGCCGTCTGCGCTCGGAGGGATGTGGTATGGCGGGCGGGGCTGCTGCAGTTACAGGGGCCTCAGGCTGCAGGTGGTGCTAAAGCCATTTCCTGGTACCGGCTGGCAGTTGTGACCTTGTGGGCGATCTGCGCAGCCGGGTGCCAAGGCTGAGCAAGTTGGGGCTGTTCAGCCTGGGGAAGAGAAGGCTGCGCGGGCACCTCATAGCAGCCTTCCAGTATCTGAAGGGGGCCTATAGGGACGCTGGAGAGGGACTGTAGCAATAGGGCAAGGAATAACAGGTTCAAACTTAAACAGGAGAGATTCAGGTTAGATATTGAGGAAGGTGTTCTTTACTGTGAGGGTGGTGAGGTACTGGAACAGGCTGCCCAGAGAAACTGTGGATGCCCCATCCCTGGCAATGATAAAGGCCAGGCCAGACAGGGCTTTGAGCAGCCTCATCTAGTGTGAGGCATCCCTGCCCGTGGCAGGGAGGTTTTAACTGGATGATCCTAAGGTCTTTTCCAACCCAAACCATTCTATGATTCTGTAAGCAGATAAGAAGCCTCAGGGAATCTGAAAAGGAGATAGACTGGTGAACCAGGCTCTGGCCTCCCTCAGAGAGGAACAGGAGCAACCAGAGGAGAAAAAAAAAACAAAAGCAAACAACCCAAAACAAACAAACAAAAAAATCACAAGATCCAGGGGTTCCTGAGTCCTCCCTCTGCCAGACTGAAGGCAGAAGCTCAAGGGAGAGGAGTATATAGATGTAAGCCCACTGTCAGGTCAGCAAAAACACCCCATTGCTGCTTACTTCACCCTTCCAGGTGCCTCTGTATAACAGGCATAAGGCTCTGGATGTGGAAGGCCAGTCAGTAGTGACCAAAATGGTAGAAAGCCTCAAGAGTAAGACATGTAAGAAGTTGCAGAAGTCACTTGGCTTATGCACCTTGAAGAAGAAAAAGCTGAGGGGTGACCTCATGGTAGTCTGCAACTTCCTCAGGAATGGCAGCAGAGCAGGAGATGCTGATCTTCTTCCTCTAACCAAGCATAGAACATGAGAAAATTGAATGAAGGTGTTTTAAGGGAAGTTCATACTGGACATTAAGAAAAGGCTCTCTGAGAGGGTGTTCACTCACTGAAACAAGACTTCCCAGGATAGTAGTCACAGCACCAAGCATGATAGAGTTCAAGGACCATCAGGACAACATTCTTAATCATATGGTTTAGTTTTAGGCAGTCCTTGAGGAGCAGGGATCTGAGTTTGATGATCACTATGGGTACCTTCCAACTTGAGGTATGTAATAAGAACATGCCCAAGGTGATCATCTTGTCCCCAGCCTTGCAAAGAGCTGAGCCACTCAACCTTTTGCAGCACCTGGAGCAGCACCCAGCTGCCCACAAGCAGGCAATGCATGAGTTCAAGGAGCTGCAGTATCAGCTTACATTACATCTCTTCTATGGGCACTGAAAGCAGCCTTCCTGCAGAGAGCTGTGTTTGCAGAGTTCACAGCCAAGGACAGATGACCACCTTCTACAGAGGAAAATAAAAGACAGAAAGAAGTGCAGCAGGAGGGCTTGGAGACCTCTATGAATGATAAAGAGCTGCTGAGGAAACTCAGAGTGAAAAAAAAAGAGGCTCGTAAAAGGTGGACGCAAGAACAGGTGGCCTGGGAAGAATACAGGGATGTTGTCCAGGAAGCTAGGGACCAGGTTAGGAAAGCTAGGGCCCACTTAGAATTAAATTTGGCCAGGAATGTGAAAGATAACAGGAAGGGATTCTGTGGGTACGTAGTGAATAAAAGACAGGCTAGGGACAATGCGGGCCATCTCCAAAAGCTATCAGGAGAACTGGCTACCTTGGATTTGGAGGAGGCTGAGGTTCTTAATGACTTCTTTGCCTCAGTCTTCACTGGCAAATGCTCTGACCACACCACCCAAGTCTTGGAAGGCAGACAAAGGGACTGTGAGACTGAAGACCCTGGGCCCACTGTAGGAGAGGATCTGGTTCGAGACCACCTTAAGAACCTGAATGCGCACAAGTCCATGAGACCTGATGAAATCCATATGCGGATCCTGAAGGAGCTGGTGAGCCACTGGCCATTATATTTGAAAATTCATGGAAGGTGAAGTTCCCAATGACTGGTGTCGTGGTTTAAAACCCAGCTGTAAATGAGCCACATGGTTTGTTAGCTCCCCTCCCCCCTTCCTCCCCCCACTCCCGGAGGGATGGAGAGGAGAACTGAAAGAATAACTCCCATGGGTTGAGATAAGAACAGACCAGTAACTAAGGTATAACACAAACCACTGCTGCTACCACAAATAATAATATAATGATAAGGGAAATAACAAGGAAAGAATACAATCACTCACCACCCACTGACCAATACCCAGCCCCACCTCAGCAGTGATCTAACCCTTCTGGGTCCCTGCCCCCACTTTTTACATCCTGGGCATAATGTGCTGTGGTATGGAATACCTCTTTGGTCAGTTTGGGTCAGGTGTCCTCTCTCTGCTTCCTTCCAGCTTCCCCTCCTCCCTGGCAGAGTATGAGACTCAGAAAGTCCTTGGTCAGACTAAACATCTGAGTGGTAACTAAAACTAGCGGTGTTTTCAGCACTGTTCCCAGGCTGAAAGTCAAAACTGCAGCACTACACCAGCTACTAAGAAGGAGAAAAATGACTGCTATTGCTGAACCCAAGACAGTATCCACCCCTTATTCCATACCTTTCACATCATGCTCAGATCCCACATTTTCAATATACCATCACTCTTGTATATATACATATATATACATACAGAGAGAGAGAGAGAGAGAGAGATCATGGACCAATCCCTATAAAGCTGCTGAGTCCATCATGTCCATGATGTCAGGCTCCAACACTTGTAACAGCCTTTCAGAGCAGGAGAGGCTGTGTGCAGTGTTCACACTCATGAATAACCTGGGCAATGGTGTTCATTGCTAAGTCCACCCCTTGGCTAAGTCCACCCCTTGATCATGACTTCATCTGTATGTTGCATCTCTGCCCTCATGGCCTGAAGTGTCATGGGCCCACCAGGCTCAAAATAATTCATCCTCCTCTCCAGCAGTTTCTGCAGCTTGTCGTTGGGGACTCCATCCAGCTGCCTTCCATCTCCAATGCTTCCAAAGCACTGGAGGGGCCCAGTGGACTAGATACTTGCCCATACTGTCCCACATACCCTTGCCACTCATGACTGTCCAGCCTTGGGGAAAATCTCTTGGTCCTCCTACACCGTCATCTACTCCCAGACAAGGCCCAAACCCGACTCTGCTTAACTCTCGGGACCAGACAAAATGGTCGTGGGTAAAACACACTCTGTATGCATGCCAACATGGTGATTCCCATCACAGTCAGCAGGCAGGTCTCAAGGGTACCCAAAGTCCATTCAAAACCTTCAGAGCTCTCAAATGACACTGCTGTACTTCTCACTGGGGCTGGTGTAGCTGCTGTGCTTGCCGGCTCTCTCACCACCCGCTTCTCTTTGTCTGAGTTCAGATCTTCCTCCTCTGCCTTGCTGGGAAGTGCTGCCTGGTCTCCTGCATCCTCCTGGGGTTTGGGCTCGTGGGGCTCTGCGGGCGGCTGCAGGGGGATGCTCCTGGCCACCGCGGGGCTGGGCTCGGCCACGGGGCTCGGCTCCTCCACTGTGTCCTCCCGCTGCTTGTCAGCTGCTTCCTTCTCCTCCTCTACTGCCCTGACCTCCTCCACCGGCAGCTGCTCCCTCCTGGCCTCCTGGTCCCCGCAGCTGCTCTCCTGGACCGGTTCGGCCGCCGGCGGCTCCTGGAGCCGCTCCCCCTTGGCTCCCCACAGCCTCACAAAGATGAAGGCAAGGACGAGGGCCAGGATGGTGAAGAGCAGCCAGAGGGACAGGTACAAGTCCACGGCCACATCGGTTTCCCCCTGCTGTTGGAGCCTGCCTGTATTGCAAGTCATTAACATAAAGTACATGAAACAAGAACCTTAGCCCAAGCCCCCCATCTGATAAACACTAAGACAGCAAATACCAGCTGTAAGTAAGGTGCAACATGCTGAACCTGTGAGATCAAGAGCAACAACTTTGAGAGCCAATAAATCAGCATTCTGACAAGTTATTATTAATCCTGTTGTTAACCCTTCGTGCCCAAAGTTGGGCACCAAAAAGAACTGTTGTGGTTTAAGTCCAGCCATAAATCAGCCACACAGTTTGTTAGCTCTCCACTCCCGGAGAGATGGGGAGGAGAATCGAAAGAATGTAGCTCCCACAGGTTCAGATAAGAACAGTCCAGTAACTAAGGTATAACATAACCCACTACTGCTAACACCAATAATAATAATGATAAGGGAAGTAACAAGGGAAGAGAATACAACCTCTCACCACCCGCCTACCAATACACAGCCCGACAAAGAAGTGATCTAACCCTTCTGGGTCCCTGCCCCCACTTTTTACATCCTGGGCATGATGTGCTGTGGTATGGAATACCTCTTTGGTTGGTTTGGGTCAGGTGTCCTCTCTCTGCTTCCTCCCGGCTTCCCCTCCTCCTGACAGAGCATGGGACTCAAAAAGTCCTTGGTCAGACTAAACATTTGAGCAGTAACTAAAACCATCGGTGTTACCAGTGCTGTTCCCGGGCCGAAAGTCAAAACCACAGCACTGCACCAATCTACTAAGAAGGAGAAAAATTACTGCTATTTCTGAATCCAGGACAACTGGGAAAAGGGAAATATAAACCCCATTTTCAAAAGGGGGAAAATGGATAACCCAAGGAGCTACAGATCAGTCAGTCTCACCTCTGTGCCTGGCAAAATCTTGGAGCAGATTCTCCTGTAAGGCATGCTAAGGCACATGGAAAACAACAAGGTGGTTGGTGACAGCCACCATGGCTTCCCTCAGGGCAAAACCTGCCTGACCAATTTGGTGGCCTTCTATGATGGGACTATGAAACTGATGGACAGGGGTAGAGCAGTTGACATCATCTACCTGGACTTGTGCAAAGCATTTGACACTGTCCCGCATGACATCCTTGTCTCTAAATTGGAGAGACATCAATTTCATAGGTGGACCACTCAGTGGATAAAGAACTGGCTGGATGGCCGCACACAAAGAGTTGTGGTCAACGGCTCAATGTCCAGCTGGAGACCAGTAACGAGTGGTGTCCCTCAGGGATGGGTGTTGGGAGCGGTCTTGTTCAACATCTTTGTGACATGGACAGTGGGATTGAGTGCTCCCTCAGCAAGTTTGCCAATGACACCAAGCTGTGTGGTTTGGTTGATATGCTGGAGGGAAGGAATGCCATCCAGAGG
>JAOEHY010036301.1:0-23474 GCA_025447955.1 Psilopsiagon aurifrons
GCAGCCACAGCTTCTCTGGGCACTCTGTGCCAGCGCCTCAGCACCCTCACAGGGAAGAGCTTCTGCCCAAGAGCTCATCTCAGTCTCCCCTTGAGCAGGTTAAAGCTATTTCCCTTGGCCTATCCCTACAGGCCCTTGTCCAAAGCCCTCACCAGCCTGGCTGGATCCTCCAACCACAGGTAAGACCCAAACCTCCTCCACTGCCAAATCCGGGACTTCCCTCCCCTCCCATCAGGATGTTCTTCCTAAATTACCCTAAATCCCCCTTCCCCAGTATCCAGCCACGTGGGGAGCAGTTTATTCCCTTCTCCCTGCAGCAACTTCTCGCATAGCTGAGGGCTGTTATCACGTCTCCCTCCACCTCCTCTAGACTAAACAAGCCCAGTTCTCTCAGCCTCTCCCCACAGGTCGTGCTTTTGAGACCTCTGATCACGTTCCCTGATCTCCTCTGGACTGTCTCCTGCTGATCATCATCTCTCTTTAAAGGCAGTGCCTGTTGCACGTGGTTCTGACTATGGACACGAAGCAGAGGGATTATGCTGCATTTCTTATGGACAGCGTTTGGATTTATATCTCCCAGGGGAGGGGAGAACGCCAGCGTCTCCTTAGCAGCTCCACTAACCACCCATTTATGATACTGCCTCGCAAATCAGGCTCCCAACATCCAAGAATCACAAGATTCAGGAGTTTCAGACATTTTCTTCCTAATCTTGGTGTCTCAGGGACCGTTGGCTTGACCCATGGTGGTGTTCCTTGCACTTGGGAAGGCTGGAAGCCCCATCATCTCCCCCAGCACACAGTGCTGAGAGATCACAAGTGGACAGATAATAGATCTAGGCAGAAGCAATACAACTCCCATCCCCTGGGAGAGGATCAGGAGAAACTTAATGTTTTTCTCATAAAAAATCCAAATTCTGAGAATTTTGGGCTGAAAACCAGTAGGATTTTTTTGCTTCTTCTTTTAATTCCAGAAATGTTCTGCAGTGCCTCGTGCATCCTTCTGGATCTTGCTCTGTGCTCTCTGGCCAAATCCCATTCCCTGGACATTCCATTGCCTGTCTTTATACTGTTCCACCATGGAGGAGTCTCCATCTACCCCAAGCCCTCAGTGTTAAAATCCTTTGGCAAAAAATCATCCTTTTTAAACAAAGCAAGCAATTGTGATCCAAAATACCCCCCACAGTGTCCCTAAAGTGTCAAGAAACCCACCGCAGAAGACCCAGGGCTCAGCAGCAGAGAGCCAGATGCACCGAGTGATTATTACAGCAGTGATTACCTCTTCTGATGAGAGAGGGATGTGCTGAGCTCAGAGCTGAGTGCCCAGGGTGGAGGAGTTGCAAAGGTGGGAGGGACAAGAGCATCCCTGTTTAGCCCCGTGTCCAACAGCATGAGCTCAATGAGCTGTTTGGCCCCTGGTTTGGGAGCATGAAATGACACAAGGAGTAATGGTTTCAGCTCTGCCACTTGCCCAAAGAGCTCAGGAAGGCCAACGGGAGAGGATTGGGCCAGGGCTTAGATGGAAACAGAACCCCCATTATTAAGCAGCAGCTCATCCTATCCCACCTCCCAAAATGCAACCAAACGGGAAGCAGCCTGTCCAATAGCTCCTGCTGTAAATCCACCAGAAGCTGTATTTCCTAACCGAGGGGCTTTTACAGTCTTAGAGTAAGTAATAAAACTTGAGGAGGATTTTCTTGTGGTTACACACTGAGGTCTGTTTTGGCCAAGCAAAGTGGGCTCTGCTCTGTCCTCCGGATGAGGTGGAACAGGATTGATGGCTATTTATGTTTCAGTTTAAGCATTACCCAGAAGGTAGCATTAGTCATAAAGCCTCCTGCACGGCTACCCTTGTTTTCCTGGTGTTCCTCTTCCTGCCTTTAGCTGCATTCTCTTTGCCATTGGCTATCAAACATTACTGCACATACATCACATAATGTCAGGGCCTGGCAGGCTTTCTGGTTTGGCTTCTCCCCTCTCTACAGCTGCTTGGAGAGCTCGCTTTGCTGGAAGGAGTGTGGTCTGTGCCTCCTGTCCTTTGAAGCCCAAGGAGCCCCCAGATGCACGCTCAGACTCTGATGTGGTTTCAGCTTGTCCACGTTCAAACATCAGCTGGGTTGTGGCTGCCAAACCGCCCTACATGAGCCTTTGCACTGGGAGGGAAAGAGCAGAAACACAACTCCCAGCTTCGGTGCTTGAGCTTCTGACTCTACCTGTAGCCAAGGGAGAGAAAAGGGACCCCCAGGGGGCAATTCCCCCCTACCCAAAGCATGGCAAGTGAATCGAATGATGGATCATTCATGCTTTTGTCTTTACCTGGGGCGAGCTGAGTGGGGCTGGCTCTGATGTAGGCAACCAGCTCCTTGCTATATGCCTCTTCCATTTCATTTCATCTCCTTGACCATAGTTTCTGCTGCTGGCTGCAACTGCACCACTCTTGAGGTAGTTTCAGGTTGTTCTTCTTCTCTCTTGCTGGCCTCAGCAGCCTCTGGTCTGGAGTTCACTCTCAGAGCTGCCCCCCCATGCGAGTGTGCCCATGTGGGACCTCTCTTTTAGCAATGGCACCACCTCTTCTGGTGGGTGCAGCCAGGTCTTTTCTTCAGCCTGAGGTTTGCTCATAAAAATCATAGAAGCCCAAAGTGGTTTGTGTTGGAAGGGACCTGAAAGCTCCTCCAGCTCCAACCCCTGCCACAGACAGGGACGCCTTCCACTGGAGCAGCTTGCTCCAAGCCCTGTCCAGCCTGGCTTGAACAATGCCAGCGATGGGGCAGCCACAGCTTCTTTGTGCCTCACCACCCAGGATGACTGATGGGGATGTGGGGCTGTGTCCCAGACACTCCAGGAGCTCTGGTGCATGAGCTTAAACCCTTCCATAAAGACTGGGTTGCGCTTGGGTGATGCAAGCGTGGCGAGAGTGAGTACAATGGTGCTGGGGGATGCACAGATTGGAACTTCTCCTCTGTGCCTTGTGGAAAGCTGCTGCCTGTGGGTAGAATGTTCCTTCCCAGTTAATGATCTCCTTTTGGCTACACCAGAGCCTGGCATTGTCTGGAAGAGAGCAGCAGGGCTGGCTTTTTAACGCTGCTAATGAAGAGTGATCCCTGCCTGACCCTCACATCACGAGTCTTGGCATGGTAGGTCTGGCTGCACTTTACAGGGCAAAGAGGAGAGCCTGAATTTTATTGCCCTGTTTGAATTCCATGCCTCCAGATGAAAAACAAGCCACTTAAAATGATAGAAGGGCCTGCTTTTTATTTACTGGAGTGGCAACAGAACTGGGAGCTACATCTGTCTTGTAGGCTGTGCTCATGCAGATCAGACACAGCCTTTCTTGACATAAAGCAACTGCCTTTTGCAGGAGAGGTTTGAAGGGTGCTGCAGAAATACCTGGCTGTAGTGTTCTGCCTCTGCAGCTGAAGTAGATCCACCCTTGAGTCCTTCTCTCCCGGCCCTGCTCCCATGGTAGCATCCCTAAGCTGTGCGGGAAAGAAGCAGGATGGAGGGGAAGGATGAGATCGATGGCGGCTGTCCCAGAGGAGCAGCCACACAGAGGAAGGCAGGTGATGGAGAGGATGGGAAGTAACAAGGTATGCTGCAAAGGGTCAGGCTGATGTCTGAATGGGGTGGAGAGGGTCTGAGACAGAGAGAAACTCCAAAACACTGAGGGATATGAAGGGAAAAAAGAGGGAGGAAAGAATGGTGGTGACCTGACCTTGAGAAGGGAGAAGAGAGAACAGCAGAGAATGGACACCAAAGCCACAGTGAAGGAGGAGGAGACCCCTCTCACACCATCAGGGGGTGGGATAGGACAGAATGGGTGACACCACGAGGTTGGGAGGAGCAGCCCCTCCTGCAGCCTCTGCCCCACAACTCCTCCTGCTCAGTCAGAGAGCAGGGAGGGCAGCAGTGGGTCTGTCAAACAGTGTGAATGCAGTTAGCAGCGTTGGGCCAAACCTTGGTTTGGGAGTTTAACAGCTTAACAGCTACATGAGACACTGCTTCAGCTTTGTCAACTTGTGAAAAGCCCCTTTTTTAATGGCTTCCAGGCTCCCAATTCCTCCTGATTTCAGTGTGTTACAGGCAGTGAGATCCGCAGTGCCCCAGGGGTGGGGGTGCCGGAACAGGCAAGGTGAAGGTGTCTGAGCAATGAGCACTTCACAAGGCAGCTCACCCCCCGCTATCCCTGCACGTGTTCGCCTGATGCAGATGCAGATGTCTCTGTACATGTGCTCTCTACAGCATTACATCACTGCAGTGGAACAGCAGCAGGTAGCAATGCAGCACACTGCAATCCAGGACCAGGACAGGCTTTTGGCTTCTCCCTCCAAAATAAACCACAACAGCCCCTAGTGGGGTTTTGAGCAGCCCCATCACTTCAACACTTGTGCCATGGTCCTTTGAGGAGGATACGGCTGTCAGATTTAGGAACCTGGGTGGTCACATGCACTGCAGTGATGGGATCCCACAGTGAAGTCTTTTAGATGAGGATGCTATGGGAGAAACACAAGGATCTGTTCAGCCTGCCGTCCTTGGATGGAGAACAAGCTGTCACGGCAGCCGTATCAGTGTCAGAACATAGGCTGCAAAAATATGTCACCCCCATGGATCCAGGGGAGCCTCATGGATCCAGATGCAGATCATGAGCTGTCCTCACTGGATGTGGCAGTGAGTGAATACTCACCCCATGGGACAGAAAACGAATGTGACAACATATGAGAGTATTTACATCCCATCCTTGGCCATACAGAGATCATAAGGGGCTAGCTCAAGAGGTTAGATGTGCTGAACTTGGGAACAGGAGGAGTACCTGAATGGCATTTGGTCCAGAGCTCTGAGCTGCAGCATCCGTGTTGCTCTACACATCACACTGGTTACAGAGAAGGTTGTTTATCTGTTAATAGACACTTCATTACCAAAGTGATGTGATAAATTGGAGCAAATTCCTTTGGGGATTTTTGGAGGCATAGTTTTGCAAAGGAAGCTGAAAGGACCAAATGTGCTTAGGATTTACAGAAGGACTCTATTAAGGGACAGCACGCTGCCTGTCAGGTAGAAATGTCAACTGCCCTGATGGGGGAGCAATGATTTGGATGGTTTTGGAAGTAAAACTTGGGATAAATGAAGGCAAATTACAATATAGGCTGGATCTTGCAAAGTCTAAAAGGATGTATCAGAAGAAAATCACAGAGGTATCTTAAATGGGGACTCAATGGTGGAACAACCCAGGACTTTTAAACGCAATAAAAGGACTGATTTATTTCCAGAGGAGTTCAATGGCTACCACCATCTATTTCCTTTCTGCAGTCTCAAATGGAGTTACAATAACCACTCTGTTGGACGAAGGGCTTGGCCATGCTTCTAGAGCACTATTGTTCCAACGCAGTTTTACCCTATGAATTTCAGTCAGGCAAATCGTTGTCTATGTGTGGGTTATTACCACACCGAACCCCCTTTTTCCTGTTCCCATGCTGCAAGCACAGAGCAGTCGATGTGATTTTCTTCACTCCCCATTTATTTGGCAAGTGCAAACAAAACCCTTGTGTCACCCACAAGATTCTTCCCGGATTATTCACAAGGTGTGTGTCAGGCAGGATGTGCAACTGCTTTGCTGAAATCAATGGCATTACCTCTGAGTTTTGGCCAGCATCCCAAAATCAGCTCTAAAGGCATTTTTTGATGTGACGTTTTGGCATCCTTATGCAGGTATTTGCTTTCTGCAAAGGGCAGTCCTATTCGTACAAATAAAGCAAGCCCTGCTTCCACAGATGTGTATGTACAAGGAATTGCAAGCACGGGTGATGCGTTCAAAGAGAATTGATTTCAGAGATCACTGAAAGATTTATGATTCTGCACTGTTTGTCTGAGCACCTATTTGCAACCTGGGAACAGGAATGCTGCCATGCTGTGCTCAAGACATGGTCCTTTTCAAGTGTGTGGTTATATTACTGCTCTGGGCCGTGCTTGCATGGGCAGGTTAGCATGATGGAGGAGGTTGTACACTGAATATGAGGATGACACCCACTTGGAGAAACCGAGAACCTGTTGGAGCTCAGGGTTTGGATTCAAAGTGGGTTTGTCAAGTTAGGGAAATGGTCCTAAAAAATAGATCTCAGTTCAGCAGGGACAAGTGCCAGGCGCCATAGAGATGCACTCCCACCAGTAAGGCGTAGAAAGAACTTTTGGGGCAGCAGATACAGAGGAAAAGGGGAAATAGAAAAGTGGGAGCTGGTGGATTGTAACCTGAGCACAAATGGAGATGGGACTGAAGAGGGAAATCAACCAAAGAGAGAGGATCTGAACAAGGAGACAAGTGTGGAGAACACAACCTGCAGGGAGGGAGCAGGAGGATGGGGGCTGCTGATGCCCAAGTGCAGATGGGATGCCCAACAGCCTTCAAACACATCAAGTGTCTGCTGAAGGGAGGGAGGAGCAGCCTGCAGCCAAGAGGAGGCAAAGAAGATTCAGACCCCCTTCAGGACAAACTTGAACAGCAAACAGATACCAGGGAGAAACCTCCACCTGAAAGCTCCTCTGGTCCCTTCTTGGCTGATTTCTGCCTATGTTTCTGCAAGCTGACTTGAGCATCAAAGCTGCTGGGATGTGGTGCAGTTGGAAAAGGCAGAGCAGTCCTACCCCAACAGCAGTGAATTCCTCCCTGGATATATCCGGCAGTAGGCTCAGAGTTTCCACTGCAGCCTAATCCGTGCCCAGCCTGCTCTGGGTACAGCTGCCTCTCTGAGATTAGCTCCTGGGTCATGCCCTGACCTTTACCTCCCCTCCTATGGCTGTTTTTGTTTACTTACTAAAATGAACTTAAATCCTTGCGTATTTGAGCACCTTCGTGCATTTAGAGTCATGCAGAGTGACACCAGTAACTATGAGTGCTGCTGCAAGGGCTGGAAAGGCTGCTCTTAATTGCCCAGTAACTCCAACTCAGAGGGACAACAGGCATCTGCTAGGAAATCTGCATTGCATGGGGCAGGAATTGGCATTCCTGCCAAATTTTCCAGCATGGTGTGAGCAATTCATTTTGATAGGGCAGTAAATATCATGTCCTGGGTTCATTGCAGGAGGTCTTAGGGCTATAAGAAGTTTGGTGAAGCTACAGTTCACCAACAGTTGGGTTAAAAAGAAAACAAGACAGGAGTGCACGGGGCTAAACCTCTGGGAAAGCATGTGCTACAGCCTGGGAAAGGATCTCACCGGCTTGGAAATGGACCTCTTTGAGATTCACGTCCCGTTCTGTATTCTCAGGGGGAAAGGTGGTGTTGAGTGTCCTCCAGAAAAGGATTAAGTCCATCTTAATTCTTTATTTCCTCCTGCTTGCCTTAATTTAAGGTTATTTATGCCTTTTGGTTGAGAATGGCTTCAGTTTGAAGCTTCATTTTTAAAGGGAAAGCTTATATCACCTCTAAAGACCTGCCACATCTACAAAGGCCCACCAGCAGCGTTGGAACAGTCTGATTCTGGCATGAACTTGTTGTGTGGTGTTGCAAAGACACCTCTGCCCTGTGTGCCTGCTTTGTCCAACTCAGCAGAGCTGCACCAGGGCAGCGGGCTACATCACTCTGCAGTATTTGGGACATGGGGGGTTCTTGAGCCCTGGTAAATCCAGAGCATCCTGGAAATCAAGAGCACTTTCTTAGAGGACCTTGCAAGGTTTGATTTTCCCCTTAGTGGAGACCAGGGTAGACTGATAGCTTGTTACTGCAAGCTATGGCTGAATCTGAACAGTAAGACTACGGCTCAGTGCAGGAGCCAGCAGCAAGCTGTGGATGTCCAAGTCTGCCTTGCATTGGAGATCTCTATCCTCACAAAGGCTTAATTTCTTCAGCCACACGAGTGGGTTTCTGATCATGCCAACTGGAACAGCTTCACAGCAGCAACTGCCCTGAAGTTGCTGCTTTTTCTTTCCCTCACATTCCCCTTCAAGGAAGAAACATCCAGTAGAGCACTTTGATCTCCTGGGCCATGGGACTTCTGGCTCTGCAGCCCATCTGGTAGGCTCCAAGTGGGGTTCGTGCAGGCCAGAGGGTTTCCCACTGTCCCGCAGTAACCACCAAGCTTTGCTGCAGGGCACCTTGCCATTTTCCCTCCCTTCTTCTTTGTTTCCCAACTTAAATATATAATAAGCATCCCAGCAATCAGGACAGCATAATGTGCTCAGGATGCGGCTCTGCATCATAGGCTGCCATTGCACCACTCATGTTCATCTTAATGTCACTCCTGCCTTGGTCTCAGCTTGATCTTCCAAGCTTCTCAGCCTGATCTTATCCTTGACCACTACATGGCAGAGTCTTTTCCCTCCAGGAATAGACACTTTAATCAATTCCATGAACAAAAGCTGGATGAGTGTGCAGAGACTGCATTTACTCCTGAAATAATGGTGTTGATTTGTGTGGCTGAGAAGGTTGCCCTGAAGCCAGGGATCTGCTTCCTTTTCTCCCAAGGAGCAGTGATGCTCTTTGTGGCTCTAGAAATCAGATCAACGGGATGGATTGGAGGTGACAAATATGCCTGGAGGAACCAGGTAGAGAAAGGGCTCAGGACAGCAGAGAGTGGAAAAAGGGAAAGACCTTCATGTATTTGCAGCTGATCCTCAGCTCTTTCTCTATCTCCAATGGGATCTTGCTCATGGATGCTGGGCAAGGTGGGTTCCCACCCAACACCCACTTAGAGCTTCCTGAACTTCCCCAGGGCTCTGCTGTGGTGCTTCCCATACAGCCTCACCCAGAGGGCTCTGAGCATCCCCCACAAGCACTGTCTGCTGCCCTCCCTGCTCCGCATCACTGCACAGGGAGAGCGGCTGACCCCCGGGATGTGACCGCAGCGGTGGGAGTGGAGCTGCTGCAGACGCTCACATTCCCAAAGCCCTGGGAGAGTGAGACCAGACCTGCCCCTCGGGAGGGAAACGCCGGCACAACACAAGCCCTTGGATTGCTTTGTTCAGAGCAAGGAAAAACAAACATTTTACTTCTTAATTAACATCCTTCAACCCTCAAACGTGCCAAGCAATTATTCCTGCTATATGTCACTCAGTCTAATGACTAGTTAATAATAAAAAGCCATGTTGGTCTGCAGCCTTCAAAGCCAGGAAGCAGATTTGAGAGTTAATCTCCTTTCACAACAAGCTTCAAAACATGTCTGTGTTTATTCTGGGACATAACCATTGGGAATGAATAGGCCTCGACAAGGCCGAGCGATCTTTTGCTGTATGGGTTTTTTTTTTAATATATTGTTATTAAGAAAAGTGAATAATAGAGGAAAATGCTTTGAAATGATGGCTGGAAGGTTGGTAGCAGGTAGGGCTTTGAGCCAGTGAGCCTGGACTGTCTCTGCAAGCAAAAGCCCTTCAGCTGCAGAGCACTGGTTAAAGGCTCTGCTGCCCTCACCCTGCCATGAGGCTCTCCTGCCTCCTTCAGCCTTTTGCCATTCACTTGGTCTCATTTGGAGCTCAGCTCCAAACCCACCAGGCTTGCCCACAAAACCACCCTCATGCCCATATCCTCAGTTGCTCATGGTGCTGGGGCGGTTTAACGTAAGCAATGCTGAACTTCTGCCAGGCTTTTAGCTGTTCTTCTAGCTGCCATGGCCCCAGGTTGTGCATCCTTCCTAGGAATGATGGCCTTAAGCCTGCTCTTGGTGGCAGGCTGGAGGCTGGAGGGTCTTTGGACTATCTGCACCATCCCTTTCTCATATCCAGCTAATCCAGGCTGTCCAAGGCTCACTCCAGCTGTTCCTGGCCCATGGAGATGTGGATGGGGAGTGAGGGGGGGACATACCTCAGTCCCGTCCTGACACGCAGTCAGGATGTGGGCAGCCGAGCATCCGGAGCCAGAAGCTGAGAAACTGCCCAATGTGGACAACCAGCAGCATTAAAGTGCTCTGATTCACCCCAAGGAGAGGCCTCTCTCCGGTAATTGCATTTCTCTCTGCAAGGACTCCTGCGCTCCTTTCCCAGATCTCTGTATCCCCACACCCTTTCCCAGTGTAACAGGTAGTGGGGGAATGGGGAAACTTAGCCCAAAGTGCTTGAGACATCAAAGTGGGGGAGCTCTGTAATTCATGATGTCTCTGCCAGGCAGGCTCAGAGAGAGCAAGAAAAATCCCATCTCCAGAAGGATGTGGCAACATGAGCAAGGTGAGGGGAGGAACACTTCGGGGAGACATGGAGCAATTATTAAGCATCTGTCTTTCCAAATGAGGGATCAGATGTTCAAAGGCAGCAAAGGAGTTGAGAAAGACAAGGAAGTGACCAGAAATAATAAAGAAAATGCAGTTGAGCTGAGCAAAAAGGTCAGGTCTGGACATGCTACTGCAGAAAGCAAAGTGGGAAAGACAGAAAAGCCCAAACCAGCATAGGGGAGATGGTTTCTCACAGCCTGGGGAATGAATCAAGGCTCCAGCCCTAGTTCAGCCTGCCACTGGAGGTGCCTTCCCTCTGACTGTGAGCCACTTACAGCCAAAGGGTGTTTTACTGTGTAACTTTAGATGGGAATGAGGCACCTAAATACCTTCTTGGTCTGCGTGAAGTCTCGCTGGGTCTTGGCACTTCTGCTAAGAAATTGCTGGCTCCATCCCTTATGGACGAGTGATGCGGATGGAGACTTTCCACATTGGGGTGCTTGTGTGCTGCAGAATGGGTACCTCAGGTGCTTCCCCAACAGCCTTCCTGGGAGGACTGGAAAAAGGTTAACACCACTCCCAGATAACAGGTTTCCCAATCCTGGGGCAAGGCTGTGCTAAGGACAGCTTCCACCCGTGGCAAGCGGAACAAGAACCACCACGGGAATACCAGTGTCTCCAGAAGGAATTGTGTCCCTCTCCTCAGATTTTGTCAGGAATTCGTTGAAAATAGATGTGTGGGGTTTGTTGTAATGGGGGTTGCCATGACGACTGCTGCAGCTATTCACTAAACCAGGGGGAGGACTCGCACTGTCACTGGGGCCATCTGTCCCTCCTGTGCAGGGTCATGAGGAAGCCATGCACCAACCTCCCCGAGCCGAATCTTCCTTTAAACCTCAAGTGATAAAAGTGCTTGGTGCAATTTATCACAAAGCTCCTCTCCTGAATTGCTGTTTCTTTTCTCTGCCCTGACATGATAATTTCCTCTCTATCGGTGCAAATTAAATTCTAATGAGGAAGCTCCGCATTTCAATGTGATGGAGCGCTTTTCTTCTCTAAGATGCACAGAAGCATCTCATCCACTGTGGAGGGAGGAGAAGGGATTAAATAGGAATCAAGGCAAACAAGATAAGAACTGGCTTTCCTTGACTGTGTCTCTGATGCTGCTTCCCAGCACTAGAGGTGCAGGAGCCCTTCGGCAGCCTCAGGAGAAGCAGTTTTCAAAGGTGTCTTACTGTTATTCACCTTAATACTATGGTGTTATGCAGTCTGGTTCCCCTCTGAGCTGAGACCACAAAACCCTCAGAAGATGGAGGTGGTGAGCAGTTCCTGGAAAGGCATCCAGGATATTGGGCAGGGCTGGATTGCCCTGGGGGGGAAACAGAGGTGCGTGCAGGCAATTCCTTGCTGTGAAACTGGGGCTGCCCTCCCTCTCTAAGTGGTTTGGGGTGACGTGTCACGCCATGGTCCTCGCCTCCACATCCCCCAAGCCCCATAGGGAGGAAGGGGCTGGCTCCACCAGTGCAATTGGATCCAGAGGATATTTTCAGCTGTGCTATGAAGAGGGCACCGCCGCATTTCAGCAATGTGGACTGTCCTTTCAGCTCTGTCATCGTTGTCGTGCAGTCCATCTGATGGGTGAAGGCCTGGGAACCCCTTGGCACGGAGCAAGGAGCTGTGTCAGTGCCTCTCTGCATGTGGGAGAGATCCTTGGCAGGGTATTAGACAGGGGAAATACAGAGATGCCGGGTCTGGGGGCTTCCCTGCCCTAGGGGTCCATGCACTAATCCTGGTGTGGCTGGGACAGGAATGAGATGAGTGCCAGTGTGGAAATCTGCTCTCTGCACAGCAGGAGCAAATCCCAGACCAGCAGGAGAAAACCACAGGGATAACTTCAAAGGAGACCCCTGGCTGAAGCTCAGCACAGTGATGACTTTCCATTGGGATCCTCTGTGGAGTGGCAGGGTCCTGCTCACGGCACAAGGAGTCTGGGGCATTCCAGGATCAACTCCAAACACCTCATTGCCACGGTCACTGCAAGCTGCTGAATCTTCTGCTGGCACAAATTCCCCCTCAGAAGAAGGGAAGGGGCACAAAGCCCAGGGCTTCATCTGTGAGCAGGAGGAGGCTAAACCTCTACATCCTTGGGGCTGCTGGGACCCTGCCTGCAGCCTGACAAACCCTGTTTGAACTTGACATTCAGTGTGAAGTCAGAAGCAGGCAGAGAGTTGACTCCAACCAAAACTGAACTGGTATTAGCTTGACCCCTGTAATGTGAATCTGCTGTGCCCGCGTGATGCTTCTGCATCAGAATAAGCTCTGACATCTGCTGTGGTCCAGGGCCAAAGCCACCCTTGGTAGGAACAGCAGGGCTTTATTTGACTCAGTGCCCTTTACTCCAGGGTTGCTTTCAGCTCTGGGAATGCTGCTGCCCCCACAGCGTTCTTTATGGGATGCCTGTCTGTAGTTGTAGCTGTGCTTTTTTGGATGGCAGCTCCTATCCTATGCTTTGGAAGCTGCTTATATTGAGCCTTGGTGAGGAAAATGAAGCCAAAAGATACCAGGTGGAAAGGAAAAGATTAGAGGCCCTGGAAGAAGGTGGTCAGGCTGAGCCACTGTTTTTCTAGGACTGCAGATTCCAAGTAATCTCAATTGTAAACAGAGTTTCATAGGAAGAAAAAGCCAAGTATGTGATTGAACTCTGCCTCTCCTTGGGATGTGCAGCTGTGGGGTTGTCCCAGAGAGCTTTTCCTGGGAGGAAATCAGGAGCTGTTCTGGAGAAGTTGCTTAGGAAGTTCATTGGAAGATCTGGATCTGAGAGTGTTGCAGTGTCCTCAGCCCTGCCCTGATGCTGGGGAGACTGATAGGACTTTGGTGGCTTGAGGAGCATCAAACTCCTCGAAGCTGCCAAAGGGACTTTAAGTTGATTCCCTGTTGTATCACAACACAGTGTTTGTCCCTTTGTGCCACAGAAGCCATTTGATTTCCATGAGGCACTTAATCCATATGATTTACTGAACACCATGGCTGCTAAGGTCATCAGAGTGAGAGAGAATAAAGCTCTGCTGCACCAGTACGTGCCATGGCTGTGTGTGCTGAACATGACATAGGCATGGGACAATGCAGGGAGCCACAGACAAGCCAAAAACCACTGACCTTGCATGTGCTATGTTTACAGTGAGCCAGGACAGGTCAATTTGAGCAGTAATAAACTTCTTCATGATGGCCCCATGTGCCTGATTTGTAGAAAAGCCAAGCAAACCAATCCAGAAGAAAAGGAACGGAGAGGAACAAGGGCGGGAGAACAAGAGTGCAAAGACATCGGATGAAAGCTGTGCCCTGGGCACATGATGAGTGCAGCGGAAGGGGACAATGGAGGACACTTCCAGACCTCAGTGTCCTCTTCTTTTATCTTTTGGGAATGTCATTTCCAAGATTGCAAACAGAAACTTTCATTCTATGACCCTTTTTGCTATCTCTAGAGTGGAGCTCCTCTTCCAATGGTGGTAGAGGGGTGGAAGGACTTCCTGTTCGCTTTTCCTCAAGTGTTGTGATTTCCAGGAAGAGGAAGCAGAGCCAGGACCTCTGCTCATG
This sequence comes from Psilopsiagon aurifrons, assembly GCA_025447955.1. Lineage (NCBI taxonomy): Eukaryota > Metazoa > Chordata > Aves > Psittaciformes > Psittacidae > Psilopsiagon > Psilopsiagon aurifrons. Next base: position 13,717 of record JAOEHY010036301.1, read on the forward strand.
TTGGATCCTCTCCGTGACAGCATGCACAGCCATGGTGCGACTTCTTAGGACAAGAATAAATGAGGAGCAATTTGCTCTCTTTCTGTTCTCAGTCCCAGGGGGGCAATCCCCTGGCTGGGGTGATGCTGACACATTTAACCAAGATGCATTGATTCATGCTCAGCCTCGAACTTGGAAATGAAAATGTGCTTTGGCATTCCTTCTTGGAAAGGCTTTGGACACACCGAGCTCTGCACAAGCATGTTCCTGAAGGCGAGCTCCTCTGCATGGCTGCTGCAGGAGCACAGCCACACACTGGGTTTTCACAGGAGTACTAAGTGAAGATTCCAGCCTTGTTCCAGGAGACCTGCACCCAAACCAGTAACCTGGCAGGAGAAGAAGGGCTTTGCTTATGTGGAGCCAGAGTGCTGGTGTGAAGTAGAATAGCTCTTGCTGAAGGACCAGCATGAACTCACTCATGTAATAGGTAGTTCTCCAGTTCAGCAAAGAGCTGGGCTGATGGGAAACAGCACGAACAAGAAGGACCATGGGCTGAGATGTCTGAAAATGGGAAGGTGGAGGGAAGACACTGCAACAATTTCCAATATACAAAGGGCTACCAGAAAGAGAAAGGGTGGAATGTGACCAGGGCAGATAGGACAAGACCCAATAGGTGCAATGTGCAGAAGGGAGGCTGGGAGTTCAAATTTAGGAAGAGAATCTAATGGTGAGGGCTTGTGGACACAGGAATTGCCTGGGGAAGTCCCATCACCAAAAGAGTTTGAACACAGAGCAAAGTCTCTCAGAAATAGGCAGTCACAGACAAACCCTCCTCTGACAGGCAGATGAACGAAATGCCATTTTCAAGATCTTAATCAGGTTTCTTTGGTTGTCTGCTAATCCCTCTATTTGGCAAAACTCACAGAACAGAGTTAATAATAGCACTGGAGAGAATTGTTGGCTATTTTACCTTATTTGGTGGATAACAGCAAAGCTTTCTTTGTGACAAGGAGGAATCCCTGCCTAGGAGCACAGGGGGCTTGGTCGTGTCTGCATTTGCTGATTCAGGAAAGAGCCCAGACTGAGGATCCTAATTTCCTCCTTGGTTCTCCATGTCCCCCTGTATGGGAGGCACAGTTAAAGCCAGTGGTGTCATCCCCTTGTCATCCTTGGCCTTTACAGGTTTTGTTTAGCTGTGCAGCCTCAGCCGCACAAGTGGGGGCACCTCTTGCTGTGTAAAAAGAGAGATCTACCAGCCTGGATCTCACATTAGAAATCAGTATCTTTAAAGCATTTCAAGACTCTCAAGCAGTAGGCACAGAAATACTAAGAAGATGAGTAAGGTTGCAGGAAGGGAGAACCCTTGTGCTCACTGCAGACACCTGCGATGGAGGAAAGAAAGCACCACATGAGGCATCCAAGCCCATCTCTCAGAAGCAAGGACCGGACATCCCCTTTTCAACCCCAAAAGCCCCTGCACAGCAGCAGAACGCATCAAACTTAGGCTCTCTGGTTCAGAATACAAGCTATGTAAAGAAGAATTCAAGACAGCTGAGAGATGGCCTCAGTGCCTAGGTATATCTCATCTATCTTCATTGGAGGAGCATCACCATCCACAGAAGTGTCCCCAGCTTAGGAAAGGCTGTGCACAGTATATACAATTAAATTTCCAAGACCTTATCAGGATGTCAGTGATATCAGTGTAAATCAGGGCTATGGAGCTATGAAGGCATGAAATGAGATCAGAACAAGCCCTAGAGCTTTCTCCCATGCTCAAGCCCTATCTCTGGTTCCCCGTCATACTTCAAGCGAGATCTTGCTTGCAGAGCATGTTCTCTTTGGCGTAGTGCCACCATTGGACATTCTGCTGGAATCAGCCATCCAGCAACTCATTACTTCCAAATCATTACATTACTTCTCTCTAATCCAATCAGTCACGTAAGCACAGAACAATCCATATGGCTTTCTCTTGGTGGATATTGAAGCAGGGAGCTTCATATTCATTTACCGATGTCCAGAGCATTATCTTTGGAGCGACACTCAGGCAGCTTAGGTAGATGAAAGCAGACAGTAACTTGGTGGCACAGTATGGATATAGGGTCAGCTGCAATATGCGCCTTAAAATTTGGGGGTTTTATAGCCATTTCCTTGCCTTCTCCATTTCTAAAGGGTCTTTGTCCTTCAACTTCTGGTTAAACGGCACCCACTGCTCTTCCGCCTGGCTTGAAAGGTGCATGCACCTCACGCAGGGCATGACAGTGTGGGATGCATGTGGCGTGCCAGCAAATGTGCCCAGATGCTTGTGTGAGGGGAGCCAAAGCCCATAGCTCTGGCTGGAAATCAGCCCAGCTCTGAGTGCAGCTGGATGGACCTCTGCTGCTGTGTCTCCAGCTCAACCAAGCTGGGGCTGCAGAGGGAAGAGGCCACTCAGGGCTTTCTCCATCCACCCAGTGCAGCCTTGCCAGCGGGAGGTCCAACTGCATGGGGCACGATGCGGGGGTACCCCAGCATCCAGGCAGGCTGCAATGCTGCTTCTACCACTCCAGTTAGTACATATTTACTTGTGCTATCCCATGGTGCAGAAGAGCAGAAACACATCCAAAGGCTGGTCCAGCATCAGATGGTAGATACCAAGCCCTGGTTTTGAGCCTGTAAATGCCTTTGTAGCCTTTAGCAAGGGAACTGTTGGCCTGGGCTAACATTACACAGGGCTTTCTTGCTCCTCTCCACATCCTGTGTAACCCCCAAATAGACCCCCCCCAATTTTGCTAGCTGGTATAACAATATCTGTTTTCACCAGATGTTCCCCATTTCACTGCCTTTTTCCAGTGTATCTGCAGTCCTTCCTTGACCATGTCCCCCAGCAGCAGCTCAAAGAGGATCCTTCAGGCAACGGCAACAGAAGGAAATGGAGTTGAATGGTTCCCAGCCTGAGCATGGAGCTGCTGGAAAGCCTCAAAGCACAACTGGGATGCTGCGAGTGCTGAAAGTTTGAGGGATTCAGAAGGCAGCTGGAAACATTCACAAAGGGAAAGAAATGCATTTAGGGTCGCTGACAGCTGAGAGCCCACCTCTGACTCAGCAAATCCCAAAGGCACACATCAGGAGGGAAATGAATCTGGGGAATCATCTCCCTTTCTCCCTGTTCACCCCCCAAGAACCCACACCTTCCTGCTGTTGAGGGCATACCCTTGATCCAACCCTGCATTCCTTTTGCTATGCTCTTAGGTAAGACTGTGACAGAGAGTTTGTGAGGAGCCAGAGGTGTGCTCAATAGCTGCAAGGCCAGGGTATAATGAGCTTTCAGCTGATTGTAACTAAGTGGAAAAGCACAGTTAAAGCCCATTAGCTACCTGACATCACCAGCTTGGAGGAAACACTCTGGGTAGGACAGGAAGGGGGCAGGACGCAGGATGGCCATGCAGTAATCTGCACTGATACCCAGGGAAGCACAGGGTCCTGGGATGTGAGTCCTGTTTGTGTGAGGATATCAGTGAAAGCCCATTTCCAAACCCAAACTCAATACTCCTCACACATACCCTGTGTGCTGGAGACATGCATGGATTTTACCAACCCTGATGGATCAGAGAGGTTGCAACGCCTCCCATCTGCACTGCCAAACGTTCACCCCATAACTCATGAACCAGGCTGAAGAAATCAGAGCAAACCCGATGTGTCCTCCTGATGGAGCAAGGCAGATCCTGCCGGGCTCCCTTCCCAGACGGGCAGAGGCAGTTGGCAGCAGGACAGGACCCAGCCGCTCTGTGTCAGCGCAGGCTGCTGGCACCCGGCTGCGTGCTGCGACCAAGCAGCAGCACAGAGACCAGCGGGGATTTCTTGACCCTTGGCTGTCCTCATCTCTCCTATGAGAGCCAGTTGGTTTTCTCCTGGGGTCATGTTCCTCCAGGGCAAAGGGGGACAACGCTGCCAGGGGGATGCCGCTTGGGTTGTGCTGGCAAATCAGTGCTGCTCCAGAAACTGCGGGAGCTGTTGGCACTTTGGGAGCTGTCAGGATTCCTGATGTGATAGAATAGACTGTGATTCGTGTTAAAAAGAGAATAAAGAAGTGATAGTTTGTTACAAAATATGGTGGGGAAAGTCATGAAACGAGAAACCATTAATATGAGGAAGAAAGTAACTACACGAGAGACTGAGTTGTTATATCCACATAGTTAAAGAAGTTGCCATCCATAACTTTATTGGATATAAGAAAAAGCAAATGTTTAGAAAGCACGGGGTTAAAATACTCCTAGTCTAGCTTAGAGAGCAATGTTTGTGCTGTAGGTCTGCGAAGTGATAATAGCCCTGTTGCAATGTTTTTGTTATAAACTGGTGAAGTGATAATAGTCCTTTTACAATGTTCTGTTGTAAGCCTGTGATGTGATAATGGCCCTTCTACTTATCAATCAGCTTTTAGCCTAACTTAGAAAACAATGTTTGTGTCGTGATGGCGGGATTAGGTGGCCCTTCTACTTGTCGGTCAGTTTGAGGGTGGTGCCTCCCATGGGTCTGCTACTTTCGGGCGCTCCTCGTCCGCCCATCTGGTGTTGGTTGCCGCTGGAGCGACGATCGCACGGCTCTTAAGTTTGGCCGGCTGTCGGAAGACTTGCAGACACGGCTGGTTTTTGGTCGGTTGTTATGACTGGGGCATTCGGACACGCTGGGGGTGAAAAGTGCAGCCTGAGGAAGACGACTTCCTTCATCTTGAAGACCCCTGCCCATGACCGACGGAGGACAGTGCTCAAGTGCCAAAAGGGAGAGGAAATTAATTGTAATATCCCCCGCTGCCCCCTCGGGAACCTACTGAATATTCAGGATTGTGTGCAGTAAATGTCTGCTCATTTAACCTCCCGGTGTGCGATTTAGGTGGAGTGATGACTCCCCTCGCACCCAGCGCTGCTTGCTTATCTCCCATAAACGAGCACAGTAAAGAGATTGGCTGTTAACGTTTTGTGCTGGCGTTGGGGATTTATAACATTAAGCAGCAGCTTGGAACCGGTCTGAAACAAGACTGCTGCCTGCTCTTGTCCTCAAGGCATGGCAGTGCGGCAGGGCTGGCATTGCAGGGTATGGGCATCCAGAGTGCAACAGGCACGCACACAGCGTGGGGCTGAGGATTGCCTTAAACAGTCATGAAAGCAAAGAAAGGGTTTGGGTTGTTTTCTGTCTTGGATGCATGCTGAATCCTTCACCTCATTCACCCGGAGGAGCTGCCCCCCTGGGTCACGAGGGGGGTTTTGCAACTGTGAATGTGTTTGTCTTCTTTCCTTCCTTCCTCCCTTCTTTTCATCCTCCCTTCACCAAACACAGTGGAACCCCCTTGTGAGCAGCCCTGGCTTTGGCCTCCATGGGGAATGGCAGAAAGGCAGGAGATTATCCTACCAGCTGGGAAGATTTTCTTCCCCACCATGGAAAGATGACCTAAGTTTTGCAATCCAGCTAAGCTCGGGGCTGAGGGCAGCGAGCCAAACCCCACGTAAATCAAAGGGAGTTTCCCCTTGTTTCCATAGGGCCCAAGATTTCACCACAAGAATCCCTGCTGTTGGTGCAAAGGTTCAGAGCTCTGATGGGTTTTCATCAGCCTCATGGGAGATTTGCAGCATCTCCCAGGCTGAAAAGAGGCTCTTCCACACCTTTGCCACCAGGGCTCTGGGTTCAGGGAAGTGCGGTGCCGAAGGGCTGGAATTACTTACCAGGGGCAGTAATACAGCGCTTTTCTTGCTGATCTCCCCAATCCTCCCCTGGCATGTGTACAATGGATGTGCTCAGTGCAGGGCTGGAGATCTGAGCCTGCCAACTCTTGCTCCTAAATCTGGTTAACCATGTTGCCTTGTTTAAGTAATTAATCACCTTCTCAGCTGCTAGAAACCTTGTGCAAGGATTTTAGTGTCCATTTTTAGATGAGGGAGCATACAGCAGCAAAAAGTACTCAGGTGGGAATAAGGCTGCACTGGTCTCAAGGAACAGGAGGAATACCTGCTGGTTTTTCTTCCTCTTGTCCCACCAGTGGAGTTTGCTGTACAAGCAGCAGTTTGTGCATCACATGGAAGATGCCACAAGCTGGGCAGGGAGGAGGAATCTGACATCAAACCCTTCAGATGCCATCAGCTCCTAGCTGTGAAATGCCTGTTGCTCCTCAAGGATTTCTGAGGTCCCATTCATCAGGGAGGAACTTTGTGGCATCCGCTTTCACAGAGCTGTGTGGCTTTAGTGCATGAAAACGTTCTAACTTCCCTTATCTGGGTATGACCCTTCTCAACCCTGAGCCATGGATAGCAAACACAGAAAAGGAGGAGGACACATTAAACCCAAAATCTGACCTGTTGTGAAGGGATCATTCTAAACCAAGATGTCACTTGCATTTATGGGAAGGCATTCCATGCCTTTGGCAGGAATGAATCTCTGCTGAGCAGTGAAGGCCATTCGTCTCCCAAAGTTAAAAAAAGCCCACAAGATTCCTTAAAACCAAATTCTTACCATGTGCATGGAGCACAGAATTAGAAAACCACACTTCTTGGAAAGCTGAAAGGAAGGTCAGCATTCCCCAGGGAAGGGCTCCTGTTACACGTGAGTGAAATCAGCAGGAAATGGAGTTATCTGAGAGGAAAGCAAGCTTCAGGAAAGCAAAGGTTGTTAATAAGCGGGTAGGAACAGCAGGACGGATGCATCCCCGGCTCTGCTGTGGATGACTTGGAAAAGCTATTTCACTTCTGCCTGTCAGCATCCCCATCTCTCCAAATAGCAGCTGCTTCACAGGGACTGGCTGTAACCAGCGCTTGCAAAGGGCAGTGAGATTCTGGGATCCAAGGTGTGTGAAGGCAGACGGACAAAGTTGTTTCCTCTGAAGGGGTTCCTGAAGGGAAGGAGGAAAGTGAGGAAAGGCAGGAAAGGGTTTGCCTCTTATTTACTGACTTGGGAGAGGTGCCATGGAGCCTGCTGGAGCTGCCTCTGCCTTGCGTGACCCCAGTGGCTGATGCCTGTACTGAGGTGTGACATGAAGCCCTTTGAGGATAGTCTGAGAGGTGGTTTGGTCCCATTTACACTGCTTGTATGGAGCAGCTCAAGGGGAAAACCATCCTGCCAGCCATTCCTGGGTTTCCACTTGTAGGGAACAGGCTCCTTGGCTCTAGAAAGCAAAGGGCAGAGAAGGATGCACAAACGGGGGCATCCTGCAGGATGTAAAGTGGGAAAAGACAACACGGAGTGAAAAGACACCCCTGCATCTGGACACACTTTAAATCAGGCAGTCATGTCCGAGTCCCCTTCTTGGGCACCTCCTACTAAAATCCCAGTGGCCCCTTGTGATTCCTGCAACTCCCTGTATGGTGCTGGGGGTCCGAACACATCCAGAGATCCTTGCTTTTGAAGCAGTGCAAATAACCAGTGAACACCAGGCTGCTCAGATCCAAGAGATGTTTTATGTTGAAGACCTCCTTTCAAATGGGTTATAAAGAGTTAATGATTAAAAGATGTTCTGACCACATTACAGACGTGCCTGTGTTGGACATGTTTTACGTGCTCATCTGAGAACGGCATTAGAGATCCTTTATAGGGAGGTTTTGCCCTGTTGGATTCTATCAGAAACACTAACAAATAATTATCCCTGTTTATTAACACTTTGTAAATTTATTAACACTTTGTAAAAGAGCTATAAATGGAACCTTAATGTATAGTATGGCCTGGAGCAGCCACCTAAAGAAAAAGGCATTCAAAGTCCCAGTCACTTCTGCAGACGTTGGCAATGGTGTTTGCGAGGCTGTGGCACGGGGCCAGATGTTGTCAGGGCTGCTCTGGGTTTTCTCTGATATACAGCACAAGGCTTGATGAATGCTGCTTTCTTTCTGAATTCCAAAACATTTTGTTTTGCAGGAGAGGGTTTGAAAAACCAGGATTTCTTCTTCCACACCGAGATAGAATGGAATAGCAAAAGCCGCCTTTGCTCAACACCATCACTGCTTTTGGGGTTGAATGCCCGCACTGTATTCAACTCCTTCACTCGGGGCTTTAGCCTCACAGAGGGCAAGATTGGAGTGGGATCCCTGCCTGAGCTGGGGCAGCAAGATGTAGTGCAAAGTTGATTATTGAAAATAGGAGAGAGCTGGAATGGCTTTGTAAGCTGAGCCCAAGTTATGCAACGACTGAATTACATGTCAGGCTTCATCTCTTGCAGTTGGCATTTCCTTAACAGTCAAGCTTGAGCCTGCAAAGGTCTGAGCTCTGTGGCCTGGGAGATTCTGGGGAGCTGTGGGAATGCTCAGCTCCGTAGGAGCCAAATTATTCATCTCTCCTCACTTCCCTCGCAATCGCAGCCGGGAGCCCTCTCATGAGTGCAAGCAGGCAGGCAGCACTGGGCTGTGCTCAGCGGGGTGTCACAAAGAGGCTGATTTTCTCTTGCCAAATCATTGCGATTTGAACAGGTTATTCTTCTGGAAGACGGGCGAGAAGCTGATCCACAGGAGGAGAGGCACCATCCCATCGGCAACCCTTGTACCAGATGCTTGTCTCTGCTCCGGTTCAAACATTGACCCTCTTCTTTTGTCTTTCGTCTTTCCTAATTCAGTTTCGTCCATCTCTGATGGTTCAGACTCACTAATTCCATGTGTTCAGTGGTGGGTTTTGTCTTGGGGACTGAGAGGAGCAGGTTATAAACAGAAAAGCATCCAGTGATGGTCCAAAGATACAGCATTTTTGTGTTGCAGTATGAAGCAGAGAATTGCTTCTATTTATAGAGAAAATAGTGCACAATTTCTAAACAGTGTTTTGCAAATATACATTCCCATGAAGTCTCCTTTCCTGCAAGCATTCCACATGGATACATCACTATAATTTAGAAGCCGGTTGACCCTACTCCTTTTATGTTGCTTTGTCATCCTTTTGCCCCCTTGTTCCAAAAGCAGGAATTTCCTGCCAGTGCCTGCAGAGCAGAGCCAGCAATGAGTGCTCCTGAGCTTTAACACAGAAATCACGTTTTCTGACCCAGCTTCTTGCCTCATCTCAGCCATTTCCAGCTCCCCGTCCTTGCTCAGCAGCCTCAGTGCTACATTAACAATTAATAATGGAGCAGCAGCAAGGATTAAAAAGGACAATGGATCTGCTTTAATTGGACAGGAATGTTGCCAGGTAACCTCCTTCCCATTTTCTGCCTGCGCTCTTCATTGCTCCTTAAGGCTTTCCCCTTGGTGAGGGCAGCCCTTTCTCCATTAGGATGCTCATCTTGGAGGCTTGTTCCATCAAGGTGTCATCTATGCATTGGATTAAGGCTGAGCCAACACAACATGCACCTGACAAAGCTTGGGAGCACAGAGCTGAAGAACAGAGAAAGGCTTTATTACTGTGGTAATGCAGAAAAGCATCTGGAAACCTTGAAACCAGCCCAGGCTGGGACTATGGTTACAGCAGCAGGAAGCATCACCAGTTGGGAACCGGCAGATGGTCCATCATCCTGACAGCAGCAGCTCTGCAGGCTGCAGCCGGAGAGCTTTGGCCTGCAATATAAGCCCTGTGAGATGCCTAAAGCTTCTTGAGTGACGCAGAGCATCCCGGCTCCCTGTTGGCTTCAACAGAGACAGCAGCAGCGGGTCGGTCTCTGAGCCTTAGTGTGCGGCTTTAAGCATGTGAATTGGGTCACCGCCTTCGGTGGGACAGTCGGCACATCAACATGGTGCATGAGGGTTTGTTCCAGCCATGACTGAAGCCCAAATGTGTTGGTGCAATTAATGCCAGCACCATGTACAAGCATGAAAAAAAATCCCTTTTCATCAATGGATATTGCCCCCCCC